>JACCGJ010000906.1:0-10649 GCA_013407085.1 Atriophallophorus winterbourni
TATTCGTGCACAGAATTTACGGTAGTGCGGCGCAAAGATTCGGATATAAGTTAGAAACTGATAAGATTACGAAAAAATAAAAAAAACATAAATTTCGTATTCACTTCTTCAAGCACACTCGTTGCCAAATTTTATTCATATCACTTAACGTAATGTTTGCAACCTTTATTTTTATGATCATGTAGTTAACTTTATTTGACGTCAATCCCACGGAAAAAACTAAAGAACATTCACCGTTTGAACTACATTTATTAGGAGATTAACGACAAACAGAGCCGTGAACGCAGTCACTGACTAAACGGCGCAGACAAAATTATACGTTTTATCCCCCCGCACAAAGAAGGCTCGTTACTCCAGCATTATTGTCACTAAAGTGAAAGCATTGAGCGTTCGTTAAGCTCTTGTCCATTTATGGATTTGAAAAAAAAGAATGATTAACCGTGCGAACGTCAGATTGCACTTAGTTTGATCACATATGTGGGCATGGAGATCTTCCAACGTTGCGATTCACGATAACAAATCGTGAAGATAAGGATTTATTCCTCACAGAGGAACAAAATGAAGTAGCAGAATTTCCGGCATTTAAATGGTATTCTTGTTTTTTTTGATTTTTTTTCTTTTTTGTTCTCGTTTGTTTGTTTTGTTTTTTAGCCGATCGGTCTTATTACATCAAGAAACTGTTAAGTATAAATGTGTCATGGATATTTCAGCAGCGACTAGTCGTTGCGTTCTCCATCAAATATGTGCGTTGTTCTGAGATAACAGCAGGACACGCTACAAGCGGAATAGAGCGTTTTGTCGAGAGTCAGATCCAGCTGACAAGGTGCTCTGCTTTTCAAACGTGGACAGGGTTTGTATTTATTTGGCAACAACAGAGTGAACGTGTGAGGGTACATCATAATCGTGGGAACGACGGATGTTGGTTGACATGGGCGAGTCAGACAATTTAAATTTGAACTGAGTGCAGATGGGATTTGTGGCCAAGGTACAACATGGCTTACTTAGCAAGAATTTCTCTCCGTTGCGGCTTTGGTCAATCAGTTAATCTGGCCTGTTTTATTCGTTAGGTGGGCGCCCTCCTAACTGATACCATTCTTAAGTTTATTGACCAAAGCTCTTATGTGATACACAGAGTAGGAATTCAAACATGCTCATTTCAAGCAATTCTCAATCCATGATGTCAAGAAAGTTGCAATGACTAACTGAGTGAAAAGCTAACAAGTCGAAATGAAGAAAAATTAAACAGAAAAAGCCTGTTGATCGTAATTCGCACGAAAACCTTTTGGGTGTATTAAAATTCGTTGGACTCCTTCGGTCGATGTCGACCATGGAAGTACATCACAAACGCAAGAATTTTCATGTTCCTCCGATTCGGGAGGAAAAATCTCTTCCGCAGCGCTTGGATCGATAGGCAGAACTCGGTCGATCGGTGTCCGTTGCAGGCTTGGTGACGTGATCTTGGTTTAAGAGACAAGAGCTGTATTTGATCCTCAAAAGCTTGGGTATAACGCTTAACACTGTGCCTCAGAGAGATTTTTTCCCAACCCGGTATGTGAGGTTACTAATTAACTTATTATAGCAATAGCATTTTGGTCGACGGCTGTGGTGTTAGAAATGCCGCATTTTAATCTAATCTTCTGTATTTCAAATCCATCAGTCATCAGGATTATTTCTATTTTACAAATATATGCAGGAGCGAAATATCTACCAAAATATTCTAGAAGCTTTAGCTTTAATCGCCCTTTACCTTTTTATGCTGACCAGAACCGAAACTTTGGATGCGTGTTTTGCTAATTTCATGTAAATACAGAGCAGATACTATTAAATATAGATGAAATATTAAGTTAAAAATGCTATCAAAGCATTGATTGATTTTATTTAATTTTCTAATATAATTTAAATCTTGCGATAATACATTATTACTAGACGAGATCATTATCGACTGCAATTTATTTAAATTTATGCAGATTACAATTTTTAGGATCTTTGATGTATTACATGCTAATCAGATAGCTGTTTGACATGCGCAAGCATGTAGAATGTCTAATAATAGCAAACACTGTATGGAATTTTCGATGAATAAACTAGGCAGATTTATAATTTTTTTGCACAAAACAGATGTATCACTTACGTCAGATTTTGTACACATTTGTTTGACTGCATCGGCCGTGGCATGAAAATTAAACGATTTGAGCAAACCCTGAAGAAGAAAATGTTTAAATTCGAACGTTTTCGATTTAATCGATTGGTCAATTTTTGTCGGATAAACAAATATGAACCAATCAAATTACAGACAAACGGTCCAATAAAATGTGAGACTAAAAGTATTATTATTTGAAGGATAAAATGATATACGATTAAAAGGTTCCAAATCTGTCAAAATGTTGAGAAAAATTAAGGAAACGTGAACAGTTTTGTAATTCATTTGGATAACCAAAGTGAGGTGTTGCTCATATCCCGCGAAATTTCACTCCACGACCGGTTTCTGGCTGTTTGCCGTCATCCGGTGGAGACAGTAAGATTAGGTTCAGTGAGCCTTGAAACAGTGGATAATATTTTATGAGTATTATGAAGTTGTAATATTACTAGTCATCAAGAATCCAGACAAACATAATCGTATAAGGGAACTTATTTATTCAAACGGAACAATTGTCATATAGTTAAGAGCGGAGCATCAGTAGGAACACACAGAAATTGTGCTAATGATGTTCAACGGTATGTTTCCTAGGTGAAAAAAGATAAAAAACGATTTTCCTGACAAAATACTGTTCTAATCATTTCTCAAACGGACGATCTTTTTCAGCGTTTTTCAAAGAATTCACGATCCACATTACTCAGACCAGTTTAATAAAATCAAAAGAATTTTGTCAATCGTAATTTTAAAATATTTTATTCATTTAACGATTACTAACGAGTAGTATAAACGTATAAATATTTTTCGTTCAAAAGCTTGATAACGGTTCTTGAGGTATAAATTTGAAACAGAATTATAAGTCAAACTTCCACGTATTAGTTGACCTAATCTAAATTGTAGACTGGAATTCCAGTAGTTTCTCTCTGGTACGGCAAATGTTCGTATTTATCTTACTTATTAATTTTGAAAGTCATGACTGAAATGTTAAAGTTTATCGGGAACATGATTTCGCTATAGAAGAATCTTCCAGGTTCACTCTTGAATCCTGAGCATTTTGCATTTGGTTTTCTGCAATGCTATTTCCTCAAACGTAATTGTTTGTGATTTATCAGCCACATTAACCTCCGTGAACTAGACTCAACGATAAATATGTTTAAAATCTTGCTACATCATCGCGGCGGAGATGGAAAATAGCATCAATATTGATATCGCCGCCATCATCATCGCCACCACCAACATCAACATCCTCATCATCATCATTATCATCATCATCATCATCATTATCATTTTAATCAACATCATCATCATAATCGTCATCATCATCATCATCATCATCATCATCATCATCATCATCATCATCATCATCATCATCATCATCATCATCATCATCATATCATCATCATCATCATCATCATTATCATCCACATCATTATCATCATCATCTTCATCTCCATCATCATCCATGTTTTCCTCCAACTATCTCCCTTTTTATATATGCTCACGTCTACATTCCATCAATTTTATTTTCTACTGTGCTTCTTGAAACTTCGCCTGAAATTTTCACTGAAAGCATATTTTTGTACCGACCACCAACATTAATTCATCTCCTTGTTCAAACGTTCGGCTGCCTGACAAACGCAATCTCTTTTACCGCCACGATAACTTGCAGACACCTTGACATTTCAGACATTCCAACGGAAATTCCAATAATGTCTGATGCATTCTCGTAAGTAGTCCAAATCTTCTTGTAAATGTAACCTTTTTCATAAATGTTACACACGTTTTAAAAGATCTTTCAGCCGGTTAACTGTCTGTTTTCGCAAAATAAATTCTCACAATCGAGGATATTAACTAATAAAATATTTCCAGATGAACATGATCCGTATTAATGGAATTAGAATTGTTTGAATTATTGATTTTTTAATGCGGTTAATCTATAATCGATTAGGTGTTATTTCGACTGTTTCGATCAATTATCTGTCTTTTGAACGTAGAAAATATTTTTTGGAGTTCTAACAGAATTGCAATTAAGATAGCTCCGTTTTATCAAGTGGTTATAATGGAGGGTTATTCATTAATTCAAGATTCAAGATTTATGATTTTGAAAGCTCATAGCGGTACAACACTTATTAGATATATTAGGGCAAAATAGAAACTTCAAGGCCTTTAGAAGGTCGATAGTAGTTGCTGGTGAGAAAATGTCATGTATTGATCAAGTATTAAGTTACATTACTTAAGTTAAGCAGGTTGAATGTTGGATGTGCTGAGCATAGATATATACAGTTTGTTTCAGATGATTGTACAATATCTGGAGGCAGGGAGTTCCATAAGAAACAATCGCGCACCGAATAGAAGAACTGACGGCAGTTCCGCTGGGAATGTGGAATATCAAATGCCAGTGGGTGAGTACGTGTGGTATGGTTTGACCGGAGGCGAAATAGATGCCTCAGAGGGTGCATCGTTGAGTTGATTATTTTATAAGTTAGGATTAGATCAAATCGAACCCGTCTGCCAGGCAGTGTATCCAAATTAAGATGAACCAGTCGATCCGTATTTGGTAGGTTGCGGAGACCGCCAACCATTTTATTTGCTCTGTGATAAATCCTCTCGAGCAGCTTCATAAACACACGCATGATGAAAATTTTGTCAATATCTGCCATCTCGAAGTGTCGTATATAATTCGGACATCGGTCTGATATTGTTCTAAGCTATCCATGACTGATGAGTGCAAACATCACGAAAGCCGACTTGTGGTGTGTGTGGGTGAAGTCAAATGGGGATATTAATTTCGTGACCTGTGGCCTCATCGACGTGTGTCTGAACAAATCTTGTTATACACATGTATTGTGTCAATCATATTCTCCAGTGGCATAGAAGCGCTCCTTGTTTACCATTCCTCCACTGTTTCAAGCGCTTGCGAATCCTGATCTTACTGTCCCTACCTGATGAGTACAAACAGCCCGAAACCGGTCGTGGGGTGTTTTGTGTGATGATAATGCATGCAAATGAGATTTTAGTTTCAAACCATTGCATTTTACCCTATACATTCACACCCAAATATTTTGGGCGGTTTATATGCCTATCTTCACAAATATCAATTTGACCTATAAATGTTCTCGATAACATTTCGTTGAGTTTCATCAGTGCTTTTGGAATTGTAGAATAAATTGTATTTCTTGAATTATATTTTTATTTCATTATTATCAAACCGGTATTTTTTTCACCAAGAATAAACCTAAGTTATAATCAAACTTTTATTACATCATCTTCATCGATCGACGGTTGATGACTAATCACACACTTTGAAAAAATATCGATCTAATATATCGACCACATATGCACTCACAGTGAAATAATGCGGCGCGCTACGAAGTCCACTGTTCAAAGCATAAAAGGTCGCCCCGTCTCGGAACAGACGTTTCCCAATGAGACCTTGAGTTTCGACGCTGTGATACGGCACCGTCTCAATATCACTGCAGGATGTGTAGAATCGGGTCTGTGAAATGAGGATTTTCCATCGATTTATGAATTCAAATTTGAATGTTATTCAAAATATCGATAATTTGATCATTACTGGTATGTTTGTGCGGATTGATAAGGATATTGATTTTTTGTAAATATTGATTTTTCAGTCGTGGCGTAGATATCGATTTTTATATTGGTGAGATTATTGATTTTTGGAAGTAAAGCCCCAGTTTTCAAAGTTAATTTAGAGCGAGTCACTAAGTACTGACTACTCGACATTTCTGCAACAAACTTCAAATAATGCTTTAAATTTGCTTCATCTGAAATTCTTCAGAAAATAGTTTGCGTATCAAACATAGTGAACAAATTCAATGGAGTTGTCCTACACAAAGAAACAAACTTCTATTCATAGATTTTGATAAAGTAAAAGTTATTCCTAAAGCTTACACATTTTCCGACTTTATTTATCATCTGTCACTAATTTCTCAGGGTCTTGACAGCCTAAAATCATTGAAAAACTTGGAACAAATACATATGGCTATAATTTGTAATCATAGAAGGGGTCCACCGCTGAATTTATGGATTTATATCGTTTCAAATGAAATCACCTTGTGATTTTCAGTTGATTATCATAGTTCTTTGTACGAACCCGAATTAACATTGACATTCAAGCAACTGCATTTTACCAAACTTCCCCAGGCTTATCGATAACGAATAACGTTGTGGTTTTGTGTTTAAACATAGTTGTTCATTGACTTTGCTTAGTACTACTGCATAGATTAAAGGCTCACTGAAACTAATCTTACGGTCTTCACCTGACGATGGCAAACAGCCTGAAACCGGTAGTGGTGTGTAAGTGCGGGTAATGTGAGCAAAACATTACTTTGGTCATCCATAAGCGCCTTGAGTGCTTGACCACGAATCACTTTGTGATTCTGTGTTTGAACATTGTGGTTCGTTGTACGAACCCTATGCAACAGTGGCATTCAAGTATACACTTGTTTACCATTTATCCACTGTTTCAAGGCTCACTGAACCTAATCTTACTGTCTCCACCTGATGACGGCAAACAGCCGGAAACCCGTAGTGGTGTGTAAGGGATGGGGATGTGAGTACCATATTATAAATTTGATCATTATTATCTTATTTTCTTCACCGCAACCATACAAAACCGCGTTTGTTTTAAAAAAACAACACTTTTTCTCCTTTTACCTCGTTGGACTTGATTTCAACACCCAACTGCCAATACGCGTCAGACCATGGTACAGCAAATTCCACGACATTTTCTTTTTCCACCGCAGACTCCACCGAGTGATATGTGAATATGATTTGATAGGTGGCGCGCTAAAATTAAAGCGTAAAATCGATCCATCGATTACAAGTTGAATTTTGAAATGTAACGTCTAAGTTAAACGATTGCGGGTTTTGTTTCGCGTGGGAAAATGATTCAAATTAAATATCGATTTGTCGGACTTTGTTAGGACTGGATATCGATTGGAAGACAACTGCCATTTTTAAAAAAAATGAAATTTTTTGAAAACTTACGTCTTTGACACAAGAGCCCACAAGAGCCTAATGAAAAATCATATTCTTGTAATCCAAACTCGATAACCCTTTCTCTCCGAGAAAATAATTTGATGCGACACGCAAACGACCACCCTAGAGCGTGACCTTGGTGTAACTGCCACCGGCTAGTTTAAGCATTACAGCGCGGAGACATCAGTACAAGTATCAAACATGTTCAGACGTGTTTTGCTCAAGGGTTTTTGATTGAGAGGAATAATTTACGAGAAAGTATGTGGAACCATATGGTACCTCTAGGAGAAAAGGGTTAAAATTGTTACTTTTAAGTTCTAGACACTCGGATTTGGTAGACATTATAACTTTTAGACTACTTGGGCCCACAGGGAGAGTGCTTTACTCCGATTTCTATAATAAGGAGATCAAAACTTGATAAATCAATGGGGATTTATGTTATTCAACGTCAGACGGGGTTCTTAATCCTAGCGTTGATCCCTTTATCAGGGATACTCGATTCAACATTAAACTCGTCAAACGCGGATTTCTTCTCCAACCATCTATCGCGATAAAAATCAGAAGACAATGACACAACAGTTCACCACTGCGTAATCTCACAAAGCAAAGGGATCCAAACGGGTCAAGCGTTGCTTAACTTAATTGCCAAGAATCACAGACAGAAAAATTACTTATTTCTAATCTACACATGACAAAAAATATCTTGAATATGTCTTCAAGCACTCGCCACGTTGGGCTCTCGGACGAATCTTGACGAATTGCAATCCGTTCAATATCAGCTGATATTCCGCAGAAAATGTGTGTTTTTGCTCCACGCTGTTCGGTGTTATTCTTTGCTCTGCTTCAGAAGCACGCTTTTAGGACGAGAACATGAGGCATTTACCTACGCACGTGATGCGATGGCAAGTTATTCAACCTGAACCGGTTGAGAGCACAAATTAAGGCACGGGATGTACTAATCCTTGACCTGCTGGCTGCCGATCATGCTGCCTATATTGCTTACTCCCAAGAGAACCTCTAGTCGCTAATGAACTGTTCTTCGTCGACATTCAAAGACATTAGCCCCTAACCAATGTCCTTGGTCAATGAATTGTATCGCCTCAAATCATCACTGTTGGAAACTATCCTCTGTGCTGATCATGTATTTATTGGATGTCATTTTGAGCTGATTTCTCAATCGATTTGGTGTTAACACGTTGGGCTTCTTGACAGAAATCGATGAATAGCACGCCGTCTGATAGTGGCTCACGTTTATCCTGATTTTATCAATTTGATAATGCTGTCGCTCAACTCTTTCTCATACAATCCTTCTAAAACCCGAATTAATTTTAGGGTTTGAGATTATCGTCATCGATTTTTCCGGTGCTCTGTGCTCCTGTAATTTGCCAGAGGGTGATGTTGTCTACATCAGCCGAAAGCTTCAGATGTGCACCTCCACATGAAGTGTTTGATCTTGCTAAATTTCATAATTATATCTGAAATTTGGCCGTATTACTACCAACGTGAGTTACAAATGAAATTCTTTGTTTTTTATAGGGTTCCTGTCTGTCCGGCATTGGTCTAGTTCACAGGCGGTTTCTTATTGGTTTACAGGTCAGAGCCATTTGCATGAGCCGGATGTCTATTGTCCCCCACTCGCAACTCAACTACAGACGACATTTTTGCGCGCGATTTTGTTTTACTTTGAACAAACTACACGATTTTTGTTGTGAACTCACCAAATGAAAATGTTCAAGAGAATTCTTGATGACTTTTTGACCCTAAACCCGTGCATCGAAAAAACTATACATCTTAACACCATGCATCTACATTTGTTATCCCACCAATTGAAAACAATTTCCACCCTTTGGATTTTCACCTGATTCTTGAACTGCTCAGTAACCAACTAAATCTCGTTTTTTCTAGTTATATTATTCGTAGTTCCCATATTATTCTGTGGTTTTTTGTGAAGCTATATGCTTTTGAGATCATTAATATTGAATTAAATTTTGTTTCTCCTTGGCTTGATTGACATATGATGTAAAAAGAATTCTCATTTTACACTCTCTGGTTTCTTACTGCAGCCTGAGCACCATTTTCTTGTAATTTTTCTCCGCACTGCTTTCAAAAGACTTTTGATTATGAAACGAAAAATTCAATCCATCAAACGGATATTTGTGAGGCTATTTTTGAACAAAAATCTTTTCTTCTTATATCTGTTATAATAATACTATTCTCACAGTTATTGCACATCCAGTATCAAACGAATCTAAAAAACCTCAATCTTTTCTTATAACTCTACGAAAATCGATCATATATTCATCAAGATACTCATTGTAGTGAAATCCTTCATCTAATTTCACGTTATATCCCTTGGATTAGAGTTTCAATTCATTAATCAATTTCTCCAGAGTTAGAGAACACATGTCAGCGAATCGAAGGATTTAAAAATACTAATCGATACAGAATTGATTATGCAATGTATTCTAAAATTTATCCTCTACATTCAAACTACTGAGTAATTAATAAGTAGTAATATTCAACTCACATGCACAATCCGCAAACTAAGCCGCAGTACATTGTCCGGATCACGAATCGCGAACAAGTACATCTCTTTATCCAACAACTCTTTATTTGGTTTAAACATGATGTGGATAAAGAATGTCTCGTTTGACAGTGAGCCTGTAGGGAACAGTTTCATTGCAGGCACGTGGTACAATGTTCCATTTTGCGGAGGTTTAATTGGAATGGGAAAATCCTCATCCGCTCGAGCGAGATCATAACGGCGGTTGAGTAAATACGTAATGTCCCAGTTTACATCAGAGGCGTGAACTGTGAAAAAGAATTAATAATTTTGAATAATCAATAATATCATTTTTAGGTTGATTTTGAATAAAGTGCCTTCAATTTTGTTGGCATAAAGTTGTTTGCTGATATGATATGATATAATAAAAGGGTTTCTACGCTGTCTGAATGCTATTGCTAACTATTCGTAGTTCCTATATTATTCTGTGGTTTTTTTGTAAATCTATATGCCTTTTAGACGATTAAAATTGGATTGAATTGGATAGTCTATACATGGATACACAGAGTGAGATCCTCATTTCAAAAACCACTGTTTAATTATTTTGTTTTATGAGTTTGGAACGTAAAACGTATTTAAATGTTTTTCACCCAATTTAGAGACCTCCGCCTTGAAAGTCATCAGTTAAATTCGAAGACAACCTGACTTGAAGCGAATCGAATCGTTAAAATTTTGTAAAGAACCGACGAAATTCTGTCAAACCTGACATTAAGAAACGAACAGTGAGTTTAACTAGACCGCACACCCCGCAGAAAAGTCGATAATGTCAGTAGACAAGCACTGAAATGAAAGTTAAACTTTAAACGAAGATTAGGGAGACGATATATCGAAAGCGAAGTGAAGCTCATGAAAATGATGTTTATTCATTTGAAACGAATTACATGACAGAGAGAAATTTGACCCCAAGTTAACATAAAGTTTTTGAGTAAGTCAAGTATGCTAGGGGATTCT
>JACCGJ010000907.1:0-16762 GCA_013407085.1 Atriophallophorus winterbourni
CTGCAATTTTGACTCCGACGGTACCTTACTCCCGTGTCAACTGTAGACGACATGTTTTGCCTTGCGAGTTTTCTTTTACGTAGATCAATCAATCTGAGTATGTTGTGAATTCCCCAAAGCAGAACATGTTTAACCAAAATCCTGATGTAAAAAATGCACATTTGCATTCATTTCCGTCGCACACACACCACGACCGGTTTCGTGCTGTTTGCACTCATCTGGTAAGGACAGTAGGATCAGGATCCGCATGTGCTTGAAACAGTGGTAGAATGGTAAATAAGTTGATGTCTTCTTGCCTTTTAACCCAGGCATCGAACAAAACGATACATCCTGACCCCATGTTTCTACATATGTCACTTCAATGTGCAACGGAAAACAAATTATGCCGATTGGATTTTGACTTGATTCTTAAACTGTTCAGTAAGTAACTCAATCTTGATTTTGCCTGTTACGTTGTTGGTATTCTCAATATTAATCGTTGGTTTTTGGTAAAACTAATCGCTTATTAGACCATTAAAATTGAATTCAACTGAATATACAGGACCAAATTGAACACGTTTTGAAACACTTTGTTTCCCGAATCGTATTACAAAACTTAATCTACTAACAGAGGAAGTCTTATTCTTACATTGCAATAATCACCATTCAATGCTTTTGTTATTCTAAATGCTTTTTAAACCAACAAATACCTCATATTAACTTGGGGTAACGTGAAAAGGTTTTCAAATAAATTCGTTTTTCCGCGTTCTATATTGAACTGAAAAGCCTATCGAAAATGTTGACCAAATGAAAAGAAAAGTCTAAAATTCAATCGGATAAATATAGACAATTAAACAAAAGAGCCTATCCTTTTTCCCTCATTACATCCGAGTGGTATTATTTGTTTCGCTTGAGCGAGAACATCTTCTTTATGTTCATTTTGGTCATTGTTCATTCCGAATTCTCGATCAATATTTCGCTGGCAGACGTCTTCATATTCGTTTGACCGAGGTTTCCGATGGGATTTGTTACCATGACACCGGTTCTGAGGAAAAGTACAGCAACTCAAAGTAGGCAATTCGATGTGACCCTGCGAGAAGTCAGCTGCCGCCACTGTCGGAAAAAATGAACGAAAGTTTTATTTCAAAGAAACATGAATATGTACCACAATAATCATTTGTATGCATTTCCATCACACACACCCCACGACCGGTTTCGTGCTGTTTGCGCTCATCAGGTAGGGATAGTAAGATCAGGATCCGCATGCGCTGGAATATGTGCGTTTGATTAATACGGATTCAACAAACCTGAATCGATAAGAGTCCTTTTGCAATCCGGTTGGCGACAAAGAATCACTTCGTAAGGCGGTCGTCTGGCACTCTGGTTCCCGGTTGATTTCGCATCGAATGTATGCGCAACATCCTCAATCGACTTCCATTCGTCAATTGTATAGCATCCCGGAACATCTTGATGTGCTGCCTTAATAAAGAGACGGATGAGATGAACGAAAACGCATCGATTTTAGGTATTCAAATAGACCGTAGTTATACATTCCGCACCCAATCTGACACACTTATTTATTTTGATTTTATCAGCGAGGTCATTCATTATTCATTATTATCATTATTTAAAGGTTAGTGGAAAAAATGCTCGAGTAGTGTTACGCAAGAAGAAAAGATAACATTTTTGCTGGAGTGACAAAACAGCTGTACGGGATGTTGCTCTCAATGACCATAGCGTTTTTAAACTGTAATTTACTAGCCTGTTTTATTGTATGTACGACATCACAAGCCTGATTCAGGCAAAGTGCCGCACAGTGAGAGACTGCAAGTGGTCCAGTTAAATTAAATCAGATTACCAAACACAAAACAATATGCGGATATCTGAACTTACGCCATCCTTGATTTCGTGATACTATGTTGATGACTGTCACACATTTAAATCTGCGGTTCATCACGTGATTGAGCTTCGTTCTTACATATGATGCAAGTCGAGATGGGGCATAATCGAAAGAAAACCCGTAGGCATTTTTATAAATTGTAACAATATTAACTAGTCTCACTTGGTTGGAATATACAACCAAGTTCAACTTTGTCTTTAACGTTTTTAAAAAGAAAGCTTTTCTCCACCAACGTGCCCCACCACAAAAAACATGATTTTCTCAAAATAAAAGTGTAACTTCTTACTTGCACATATTCAGTAATATGTTCATTTGAATTTCCTGAAATGAATAAATGTTTAGCCGTTGACTGTTTCATTAACCAAACAATTCAAAACACTGAATACGAAATTATTAATATGATATTGAACAAAAATAGCTAGATCAGAGTAGGTGTATGTAGTGTAGTGTTTTGGATATTTGATCAGTCTAATTCTAGTCAGACGGAAGTATTCCCCGGAAATTTATCTAGGCCACCACAGTCTTGTTTCATTTTACACGAATATTTTGAGTTTCCCAGATCCTGTAATGGCTCTCGTGATAAGTTGACCTGAATACATTGATTATTTTCCGCATTATCGATGGTCACGCCAAAAGACCCAGGTCTTTCTACTAATAATTACTAGCGGTGGAACGATTTCCCATGAAAAATCATCATAAAAGAACTTTTTGGATTAATATTAGAACCTGATGATGGGAAGAGCTGACAAGGAGATCAGATCGGTTGGAGAACCACGACATATATTGCTGGCTCTTTTCCGATTGGTCGCGCATATGACGCTACTCAAATGTGCCAGTCGGGAGAAACCTTCAGGAAGGCTTAATCGCGATCCGCCAAACGGTGGACGTTTGATCGGGCCGTAAGGCGTGAGACTTAAATGGTGATGATCCTGGGTTCCAATCAGACCCGAGACAGGATATGCACTGCTGATGAGCTCCAATAAAAGCGACCGTTGTAATAAACTTTGTCAATATTTCGAAGGACTTGGTA
The DNA here is from genome assembly GCA_013407085.1 of Atriophallophorus winterbourni. NCBI lineage: Eukaryota > Metazoa > Platyhelminthes > Trematoda > Plagiorchiida > Microphallidae > Atriophallophorus > Atriophallophorus winterbourni. The sequence goes on from JACCGJ010000907.1 coordinate 2,910, forward strand.
TTGATGAATAGTCGCAAAATATAATGAACGAACTCTCGAAACACTCTGACACCACAATCAGTTTCTGGCTGTTTGTCGTCATCAGGTAGAGACAGTTAGATTAGGTTCAGTGAACCTTGAAACAGTGTAAAAGTGGTAAACAAAGTTATACTTGAATGCCACTGTTACTTGGAGTTCGTACAACGAACCACGATGTTCAAACACAGAATCACATAGTGATTCGTGGTCAAGCACTCAAGGCGCTTATGGATGACTAAAGTAATGTGTTGCTCACGCCCCCCGAAATTACACTCCACTACCCGTTTCTAGCTGTTTGCCGTCATCAGGTAGAGACAGTAAGATTATGTTTAATGAGCCTTGCAGCAGTAGGAAAGTAGTAAACAAAGTTATACTTGCAAGCCCCTGGCAACTAAGGTTCTTACAAATAACACCAATATAGAGCCTTGTATTTCGGTTGAGCAAGGCAGCATTCGAACATTGATCTTCAGTTTTAAAGGCACGGCGTGGCTCCTAATTATAATCTTGCTAGGCAAAAATAGTTATTTTCGAACCAAGTCGGGCTACTAGATAGTAAATGGCAATGTAGGGATTATAGCATGGGAACCGTTCGAAACTGCGATCTACCAAGTTTTTAGCGTTGACACGGCTGCCCAGTCAAAGTTATTGTTTATCGGTCACAGTAAGCGCAAACGGTAATTCGTTCCTAGAATAATTGATCAATAACTGGACCAAATTTAATTATGATTTTACTAAATATGGTACAAGTTTGCCCCACAAAATATGGTTTGAGAGAATTTTGACGCTCGAACAATATCTTGAGAAGTGGACTTTATGGCAGCTGGGGAAGCAGCAACAAGATAGCAGAAGTGAGTTTCTAAGCGAAAGTATGTGGAATACTGCAAGAAGGAATTTGAATAGTGAGCACAAACAAAATGATCCCCAGTCATTCGATTCGTTTATTTTGCATCGCAAATACAGAAGCACATTTTCAAAACCGGTACACTTGCCTGCATGAGGTTTCTCCGATTGGGTTATCTTCTGAGATTTCAGATATATGTACACCAACGTACAGATAATCAATAAAAGTGCGAAGCAGATGGCCAACGCGAGAAGATAGAAAACAGGCAATTTGTTTTTACCGGGGTCATTTTGAATCGCGCGTTTCGCAAACTTGAGGTCTGACGACCATCCTTTTATTCTGATTGGTTGGTTGTCCACGGGACCAGAAAACGTATTGATGGCTTGAAATGGATCGAAGTAAGTCACATGAACCACAGTCACTGTCATCTGTTGATGAGGACCTTTGTCGAAAGCTTTAATCAATAACCGATCAGGCCTTCGATGTCTGATTAATGATTGGCTTGATTTGAATGAGTGTACGCGGTCGTACGATAAACTGTCAGATAGCGTTAATACTCCATCAGAACGTAATGAAAATGTCGGGATAGTTCGTGGCCCAGCAAAATCGATCGATGTGGTTCCATCCGGTGTGATTAGTGCGAATTCCACCGTGCCGTTAACACTGGCATCCGGATCGATGGCTTTAAACTGTTGGGGTAATGGTTGAAAAATTGCATTATCGTATTCTATATGATTTTGATGACCTCGGGTTGCAAATGCATGGAAAGCAAAGTCAAAGATGCCCCGAGGACATATTTGGATAATGCTTGCTCCATATCAATCCTGTTATCAGAGTATGATAAGATATTGTCTATATTGTTGAGAAAACCACCGAGGTAAAAACAGTTCATCCACCAAATTATACCCAGAAGATAAAAAATGAATACACAATTGGCTGATACGCTGCGGAGTAATCTGACGATAAACCGAGACGAAAAATTGTTTTCTTCGGTTACTGTACACAATTTAGTGTAAAATCATGTTCCCACTACAAACATTTCGTACGCTTTCAATTTCTTGTAGTATGAAGACCAAAGGCAACTAAAGATTTATTAATAATGGTAGTTTTACCTATGAGAAAAGATATATAGCGCTAAAGCCTATTTAATTTTCTATTCGAATATCCTGTGTTCACAGGGAGAAAATCCGTTTTTTTTCAGCTAGTGAACAGAGCTAGTTTTCGAGGAGTTGTGGTCATCGTTTTGCTTTTATTATCGTGTTTCTCCTTGGTTTTCAATAAGCGTTCATTTTTCGTCCCAGAAATGGTTAATATTTCTTTTTTCACCCAATCTTCCATATTTTATGATTGAAACAATTATCGACATCATAGGTATCATAGTAAATCTGTAGCAGACCAGTGTCTCTACACGTTTATTATTGTACACATCTATTTACTCCACCTTTCGCTAACATATGATTAAAAATTCTGTCTGCATCACGTTTATATTGATTGACCTTCGTCGCCCGGCCAGTGATATCGGCCAATTAAAAAAATCATATGGTGCGACATATATGAACAAGAGGATATCGGAGACAATAATATCAACAGGCAGCGAACACAGTACTGCCCTTTTGTCTACTCCATTTCTCCTTTTTCTTCAAACTTGATTGTAGTGCATAACGCTGTCACTCCAGCAAAGATAGGATTCGGAATACGAGAGTTGTTCTGTGAGCCAAGACGTTCAAAAGACAAAACCATCGCTAGACGGCAGTTGTCAGAAAATACCACTAGGGCCAAACCAAAAATCTATCAAACGAACTGGATGCTAAACGAGTAAGTGATCAGCGATGACCTAGAGATGCTAAACATCAATAGTTGTGAATCACTTTTGTTTTCTCAAAATATTCACGTGTCTGAATCAACAACTTGTAATAGTAGATGCAGATCGTGACTATAAATACGTTTTTATGGCTAGACTTAGCATGCAGATGCTCAACTTACTGATATAGTAACATGACTGTACACAAATCGATATATCATTGAAATAATATTTACCTGCATCAATTCACTTCCGACTGCGGCATCTAAACTCAAATTCAGATTTCGAAACGTTTTCGTTACGGTTGAATTCACGTGACCAGAAACAGAAGTTGAACCTTGATAAATAAAAGGTTCCACGAATCGTGGTTTGTTATCATTTAAATCAAGCGCGTGGATTGTCAAGGTCGTTTGTGAGGTCAATCGATTAGGAGTTCCGGAATCTTGAGCAATGATGTCCACCAACAAAACTGGCGTAAGTTCTCGATCCAACACACCGTGTATTGTAAGTTTTCCTTCTGGGGTGACCTTGGAAAAATAATTGACTGTAAAATTACAATTTATTAATAAAAATGTGATTCTAAACTCAGGATTACTTTTAAACAGATTGCTTCATTCCATGCATTGCTGAGCGATGCATATACAAGTGAGCAATTTAATTTATTCTATGTTTATTTCACGAATATTCTAAGTTATACAATTGTACAAGATTACTTGTGATTAAAACTTGAGTTTTCTATGTATTGCCTCGTTATTGATATCATTCTTTCTCTTTCGGGAGGGAACCGTTAACGGAATACTACTAATTTGGATTTTGCAATATAAATTTCAGTTTCATTATTTTTATGGCCAGTCTATAAGCCGATTTCCTTGTGTAAAAAGGCAGGAATACAGAATAAATGCAGGTTACAAGTGCTCATTACGAATTTGTCTGCTAACTTCACACTGAATCCACGAGTTGGAAGGGAATCGCTCTTGATCACTCATTCTAGATGCATTGTGTAAAGCTTCTTCTCCAAAGTCGGGAGGAGCAGTTAGTGCTCAGCGCTGCTGAACGTGCAAATGACTTCGTTCCTCCGAGTACTATCTATCATTGTAAGCGCGGCAGGAAAGATCATTCTCAGGGAATCGTAATATTTCGTCATTTGAAACGTTATGAAGGATGAAACCATCATGCGTTTGTGATGTACATTCATGGTCGACATCGACCGAAGGAGGCCAACAACCGAATTGAATTTACTATCATAAAGTGTTATTATTAACTAATGTGTTGTTCGAATACAAAATCATAGAATGATTCTTGTTAAGTCGCTCAATATGCTCACGAATAACCCGTTTATGTTGTTGTACACGTTTTAGTTTCCAAGGTTGTCACGGCCGGGGCGGTTTTGGGGATAAGCTCCCAATTCCAAATATCTTACAATTGCGCGCGTCTCATATAGCCTCTGACAACCAAGTCCAGCTCCTGGCCTGCACGCGTGGTCCTGTGTGACCCGGCGGAACTGCTTCTACTGACAGGAGAAAGGGTGAAATCGGCTGACTGGCATCTCAAAACCTGCATGCTTCGGGCAGGTGGAGCTCGTAAGTCCATGAAGGCAGTTCACCTAGGGAAAGGAAAACCCTTATCTTGAAGCTTCACTGCCTCGTGGCTACATCCAATTATAGAAAAAGGCTTCATGAGTCAACCTCGATGAAAAATCTGGAGCCGGAGTCCCGTTAGGCAGTCCGAAGTTTTATTCAACTTCGTCCTGTCAACTTCTGCGACGGCATCGTTGTCCAAACGTATCAGCCTAGCTGTTCCTTTGGTTCCGGTTGTGCCGTGGAGAGGGAGAACTTGCTACATGGGCAACAGCTAGTTCTCCATATTGAGCTGCCCTGGCGTACATCACAACATATTTCGGGCAACAAAACACGCAGCTTTTTGTGTGTTTTCGTGAATTAGAAGCAATAACAAACAAACTTTAGTGAGTAACATTATTCTCGATAAAATCAAGCAATATTTAAAAGACTTTTGATTTGAATGTGCACCTTTTAAACCTTGTATTTAAAGTACAATATGAGAGATTTCGTTACGAGTAAATTTGCCTTCCACAGCAAATCGACGTGAGACTAAAGAAAGATGAGAAAATTTGATTTTCTGCTGACACGTGCAAAGACATCGAGACACCTATAATTCGGAACACATTAATGATCACATAGAAATAATTGATATCCAAAACGAATTAAATTTCGCTAAATCGCAATGATACTCACATTAATCAATCCTGCTTCGACATGATCTCGCATTCCAGCATGCGACGAGGCACTTGCCAATCGATAAGTTACGGTTCCGTTCAGCCCAAGGTCAAGGTCAGTTGCTTTGACATAGCCCAGAAATTGATGGATCGGCATAGACCCATAGCTCTCTACAACCTATCAAAAAGACACGTTGTGAAATTAATGTGTATTGGGATAAAATGCGACCTTAAAACCACTCTTATCAAACAGGATCAAAAAGTAAAATGGTAAAACACATTCACGACAATGTATTTCTCTGTTCTCCTATTCCAAACTAACACAATACAGCTAGATTCGAGCTATAAGCATTGATTCGGTGCGGACTTTATTCTTCAATTCAGTAATCATATAACCAGTGCTAGATTGTGAATTTAAAGCCAATGACTTTTGTATAAGGGAGCAAGGTTCTTGTACGGAAAATTTCAAAGATATGAATTTAGAAGTAACGTGCTCACTTAGCCCTCGTTACCCGTAATGAGCTATCGTTTTTCATTCGTGTGACATTCTTGGTCAACCCAAGGCGTTCCACGATCATTTTGTTAATATGAATCTCATGAGTGGTTTAAACGTCAGACAATTTGTAGCAAGCTTCATGTGACTTGATCTTGTCGTCGCTCAAAATACATCCTGATTATCTTGGTTCAATCTAAATCGATTTGATGATTTTTGAGAATGTCCAGTTCTCAAATTTCTATTTTCATCCACATTACCTAGTCTCCTTAAAAGCTGGTCTACAGAGCATGTTGGCCCTATTACGACAGCGCCACTTGCGGTGGCTTGGTCATGTCTACAGAATGGAAAATGGTCGTATTCCGAAAGATCTACTCTACGGTGAGTTGCAATGAGGAAGTCTACCATTGGGCAAACCGAGGTTGCGGTATAAAGACGTTTGCAAACAGATATGAAAGCTCTTGGCATTGACCCGGCGAGTTGGGAAGAACTTGATCTTGACCGCTCACATGGGAGTCATTGTGTAAAGCGTCGTCTGCAAGCTGGGGAGGAGCGGACACAGCTTTGGGCTGCTGAACGTAGATCACGCCCCCGGGGTGCATCTGACGCCCTACAACCGAGTTCTGACTAACGTTGTCAGCGCTGCGTGAGAGATTGTTCCTCCTGAATCGGACTGATCCGTCATTAAAAAAGATGTAGAACATGTACGTTCATGCAATTGTGATGTATATACATGGTCGACATCGACCGAAGGAGGCAAACAACCTAGGCTTCTTGATCATCAATTACCAGGCTGTTAAGACTCTTGTTGTAAAAAGAAACCGACCAGATTACGCGGACATTTCAGATTTAAAGTAATGGTAAACGATTAAAAACTTGCGGCAACTGTAACGTATGTAACAAACGGCCAAGTAAGTGTTGTTTCTTGTTCTCCTATTAGTATAGTATGATCGGATACACTGTGGTATTTCACTCGAATGAAAGGTAAATAACCTTTAAATTTAAAATTCGTTTTTGATACCTTTGAAAGAACATAAGCTGATCAATCAATCTTAGGTTGGTACTGTGGTCATATGAGACGGAGAACCTGGTTCTGTTCTCCACACCAAATAAGTGCAAGCAGACAGGTAAATAAATGATAGAATATCACACAATTGACGGAAATTCAGTATGCGAATCGGTTGTGCAATGGTTTGAATGAGTCCGCCGAATACAAATCCAAATTTTTTCAAATTTTTTCGTTTGGCTAACGCCAACTCGTTCTACCTTCGTTTCACCACGGATTCAATGATTGTCGATTACAGGACCCCATTTCAATTGAAAGGACCCTCAAGGTTTTAAGCTACTATGTTCAACCGAGACAAATTAGAAAGACAGTGACCCAAAGAAAACTATCGGTTTTGTAATGTAGAATGCATTTAAAGTTGTTTTGGGCTACCAATCGTTGTATGGCGCTTAGCACTTTTCGTACCAAATGGTAAAACTGAATTAGCTATACTAGTTGCGAACTTGTATTCCACTGCTGGCTAAAGCCGACCTCCTGTTGGCATTCAAAATCTTGCATACTGAGAACCATCCCCGTAAACACTTCCTATAGACCAATGGTCTTACTCGAACAAGAACACACTCAAAGGCTTTAAGCACTCCGCATTCTAGATTGGATATTCGGCGGAATTATTTCTCGGTAAGAATTTGTTTCACTTAAAACTTTTTTCCTGAAGAAATCACACGCTCGGAATCTGTTGCGGTTTTCGCTTCTAAACTGGATGAGTATATGACGAATCACACGGTATGTGACTGTTCCTATTGATTTTTGAGTGGGTTTTAGAATTTTACTCCATATGCCTGTCATCCTATGGTAATTCTTAGGCTTACTGCTTTTTCTACCATAAAAACTCCTGAGTTCTGAGTCCAACCTGTTCAAAGCATGTGGTTTTTCATTCTACTGTCCATTGCTGATGAGTGCAAACCGCAGGAAAGCGGTCGTGAGATGTGTGATAAAAATGCATGCAAACGCGTAATTTTCGCATTAATTATAGTTTGATGATTTCCAGTGAGCTCAGCGAAATAAAAACTTATCTCCCAGTAAACGTTTCGTAAGCTAATTTCACCGAAAGCTAAACATCTACTCTTCCTTGCCGTTCTCCCCTGGGGTCGTGTAACTTTGATCCTACAATTGGCGTATGATGCCCTAATTACACTACGAAACACCGATCTGATTTCTGAGTTCATTACATTACCCCAGGGAAATCAAGTTTACAGTGTGAAATAAAATTGAGTGTTTTATAATCACATACACGTTCAACTTAGAACGTCTCTCTCTGAGCTAACGGTTATCATTTTTGCCGTATATTGAATCCCGAAAATTTCTAGGCCAATTTGACGATCTACAGAGAATTTTATCTTGGCACATTTAGGAAAAATCGATAAAATATAATGTACCACTGCTCCAAAATAATGGAAGTGATTTCAACTTAATACTTATCAGTGATCAAGGCTGTGCACAGAAATTCTTATTGTGCTAACTTAGCTGTTTCCGATCATATATTTCGCTCAAAAATTAAGTTATTGAGAAGCAAATCGTTATTGATTTATCGCGTAGAATGCTGTATTTTTCATTTCACCCTGGCATGTTCACTGTTTGCACAATAGTGATTAGGATTCCCTACACTCACTAGCTTGAAGACTTGTTGTAAACCGTTTGCCTGGTTGACAAAGCTTCAACATTTACAACAACCAGAGGGTCGAAATTAATATATAAAATATATACACGTATAAATAAATGAATCAGTCCTAATGATTGGGGTAACTTGTTTATAGATGTCGGGACTGTCGGGCTAGCTAGCATATAATCGTCAAGTTTCTATTCGAATATACAGCTAAACTAATGGAGTTTACCGAATTGGTAGGTTGGAAATTTCAAACAGATTACACACGCACCGATTATAAATACTCGCGGCAGTTCCTATGGGAGCGTGGTATTTCTAGCATGCAGCCATAAATTCAGATGTTGCTAGCAGTTCGCAGTTGGAATATGTTATGCAGCGGGTGAAAAAGCGTAGTAAGGGCACTATATGCAAGGAAAAGATCGCCTCGCTTTGTGAAACAGTCCTGAGGTCCATTAGTCTGGTATGCTCAACGTATGGCACATTTGGATGACAATTGACAAACCTAGACGCTAGATGATATAAACGGTGCATGAGCTTATGAGATTTATGTTATGCTGCGTTTTAGAAATTCATACCAATGAGTAGGAATGCAACGGGTAAGAGTATATACTACTCAAGTATACGATGCTTGATCTATTGAAGAAGATTCCACGTCGATATGCAGAATACGTGAAAAAACAATGAGTCTTATGAGCCTTGGAATAAAATTATGATAAATTTAATAATTAAAACTGGAAGATAATGGTCATTAGAATCGGCATAAGTGGGTAAATGATTAAAAGCCGCCAATTCGCGGCTAAGAATGGCATTCCTTTGCTGTGCCATGAATAATAATCGCTTAATATAACATTGAATTCCGTTTATTGTAGCAGAACTAAATTTCATCGAAACAGATGCGGATAAATCATAATTTTTATTGTTCAAGATTTTAATAAAAAGAATAGTATCATCTTCGTAGGTTGATCTGCAGTAGTATGATTGATTACTGAAAAAGAATGATCATCTAAAATTTACCCACAAGCTTAAAAACAACGAGATATCTAATATCTGAATGCTTCTATGAAAAATCGTGACGTGATATGAACGTTAATTTCAAATGGCGATAATTGTTACAGTATCGCAACCACATTATTATTGAAGGCTCTAGTTTTTCATTATTTATTTTCGAGATTTTACATGCATCCATCATATTCATTTATGTTAGCACTCAGCAGCTTATCGCGCGAATTTTAAACCTGTAAATAATATTCAAATAAGTGACCTTGATTTCTAGGTCAAATAAAACGCGCTGTTATGCGAATCTGGAACGGAAATGAAATGACAGGAAGCAATAAAGAAACCTCGCTGACTTGAATAATCTTGCCTCATATCAGATTTCGAAAAATTTGGAACATTTTTTAGCTCGGTTTTATTGGGATTTGGGATATCATGGTTCATTCTGTCTGTTGAAAGTGAAAATCGAAATCGCAGTCCGGAAATTGGAAACTGTAAATTTTCTTCGCCCAATGTCGGTTAGAAGAAGGATAAGATACCTGAATTCTAGATTGAAAATAGCGGTTTTTTTTCCTTACTGTATACCAAACAACAATGGAAACGATTTTTGCGGTTGTAAGCGTGCAATGCTATCCCACAGACCGTTAGAAAGGTAATCTGTTGTGTATCGCATAGTCAGCATCTATACACATGACCTAAGTAATCACATATACGGTAATCTTGTTTCATCGAAATAATGCTGTGAATGCCACTATTATCGAAGCATCTGATGTTGCTGTTGTTTACTTGAATTGGATGAACATTCACGAAGGATGTAAGTTGATGTATTCATCTTTGAGTGGACCATAACAAATCAACGTTTAAATCGTATGCTCAACTTAGAAACATCACGACGCATCATGAATTGAGCCCACTTCGAGGTTGGAAACAGGTTCCCAACTATCCCGATTGAAAAGATTGTGCAGCGCCGGTGTGCTTTAAACTTGCGGGGTTCAAGATAAACAAGATGTTTTATGCAAAAATCCAATTCACCGTTTGACTTTTTCGTGTTTAGTTTGCAATCCACTATAAGAATCACGAACGGGCAGACAAGAGTGTGACGTCCATCGTAATTGTACTTAGTTTCATTCTGCGTGTAAACTGCAAACAGATAATCGGATTCTCGACGGAGAAAACGCAAAAGCAACCGACTGTGCACCGCGTCTCCATGGGAACTTGGTGACATCCAGTTTACATTAAAGACACCAACAGTATTATAGAGTAAGCAATCTTCAGTTGTTCCTGATGTAACATTTACGGTGCCGCTATTACAAGCGGATTTCAAATCCATATTTTATTTAATGATTGAAAGTTTCCGGTGTAAAGCGCTTTTACATGGTACCAAGTACTGTAGAAACAGATTGCTTCCGCGAAATCACATTGAGGTAGAGAGAGTAAATTCTAGGGCACGTTAGGCGTTAAATTATGGAATCCCTGACTGACTATATTTTCAAAAAGTTGAATTGTTTAACAGTTTGCATAAATCTAATGCAATATATAGAAAAGATGTGAGAATTATTAGATGTTTCCCAGAATATGTAATACCTAACCCAATTTGAAAATCAGTCTTCACACTTATTGTGTTATACAGAGTTTAAAACCAACTATTGTAACGGCTACAAAAAGTTCGCTTCAGACGAGTGGTTAAATAAAATGTCGACCGAGTGTTATCTACATATATATGACAATATTGTCTGATCCATGAGGAACATTCTCTCCAGAAACGCTCACAGCGATAGTTAGTATTCAGCTGATCAGTGCCAGCTACGCACTATCGGTGTGATCTTTTAGCCGCTACCGATAGTGTTTTTTTTCGATCCCCGACTCGTAGATATCGCTTTCACGGTGCCTCTAAAGTCAGCGGTCAAGTGGACGTTCTTCACATCTCCAAGTTGCATGTCAGGAACACACATGACTTTTTCGTTAAGGACTTTGTACCGGAAGATTGGCGTACCCAATGGTCGACCTCCTTTATACATTTATTTATACCCCCAGATAATCATCATAGCTAAATGCCGTTAACCGAGATATGAAAGTCTTACGGAAAAAAGATAGCAACCGTCTTGTTAATAGGCCATTCAATATTTGTGCCAAGCGAGAGGTTATCCAGACTTTGTGAATGGGAATATGCGAAATGATGTACCGGTTCAAGGTGACTGATTTCATTAGTGGTATTAGGAGGTGACAGTCCATTGACAAAGGACTTCAGTCATGTGTATGCTAATTGTCAACATGAAAACGACGAAAGGCGCCTCATTATCGTCTGGGGCTTCAATTAGAGGTGGGCAAAATAGCTGAATCGTTAACAAACAGCAGGTCACCGAGTAGAACTACTCCTCTCCTTGGCATGTTCTCTCAAACTGCTCGGATACAAAGCTTGCAATCACATTGGTCGCGTCATGCAAATACCAAAAAGCGTAGGATCAAAGACAGATCCATGCTTGACCCTTTGGCGAATTTTAAAAGCGGCTAAAATGCAGCTATCCTTTATGCATGAATGAAAACACAGCGAATTTAAGCAACCTTTGAACATAATCTACTACATTGGACATCTTAAAATTCTCATCCCATTTCAATGTAGTCGAATGCCTTCGTTAAATCAACAGAACTGTTCCAGTGAGACATGAAATGCTAGATCAAGAGTATTACCTCCACTTCGAAACCATCCTGTAACAATTTTAATGTAATAATAAACAGCAACATACCTCAAACACATATTCCTGCTCGAACTTGGGCGGGCAGTCATTGACGTCCAGCACAACAATTGTCACCACAGCCGTATCACTCAGGCTCACAGGTTGACTAAAATCCTTGACGATGACTTTCATCACATATCGATCTTGTGTTTCACGGTCCAATTTGTCAACCAATATCAAGTCCCCATTAATGTCCACACGAAAAACGGATCGATTCATAATGTCTTCACCCGATGTGAATTCTAGTCGTGCGTTTTCTCCAGCGTCCATATCGATCGCTGCAAGCTGCCCTACGTGCGTGCCACGAGTTGCGTCTTCGGGGATATCAAAGTGGAACGAACGCATACCTTTCTTGTCGTTTTGGCGTCCCGAAGCAGTTCCATTCAGAGCGACGAATCTGGGAGGATTATCATTTATATCTCCGACAAGAATTGTTATAATTTGTTCGGAACTCAGACCAGGTGTACCGTTATCAGCACAACGTAGCAAAACCGTGTACCGTTCACTAAGCTCTCTATCGAACGGGATGTGTGGCATCGTGTTCAGATTGTAAATTTTCCATCTGCCAACCTGAATCTCATCCATGCTATCAAGTTGACCATCAACTGCGGGACCGTCCGCAACCATTTCTAGATTCAGGTAGGTGGTCTCGTTCAGACGGCATTCGAACTCTGAGTTTGGCGAACGAATATTGTCCATATCACGGACCGTTATCAAGGTGATTAGTTGAGTGAATTCTGATATATTCTCCGGTATCGCAAACACAGTTGGGTTGATCTGAAAATCAGTAGGTACAATGTCTCATATCACAATATGAATGAGTTCGCTTATATTGATTGATCAAACAGAATCTTATAATAAACAAGGTTATACTTGAATGCGACTGTTGCATAGGGTTCGTACAACGAACCACGATGTTCAAACACAGAATCACATAGTGATTCGTGGTCAAGCACTGAAGGCGCTTACGGATGACCAAAGTAATGCGTTGCTCATACCCCCCGAAATTACACTCCACTACCGTTTTCTGGCTGTTTGCCGTCATCAGGTGGAGACAGTAAGATAAGGTACAGTGAGCTTTGAATCTTAGAATAGTTTAAGTCGAACACCATATCATAGACGCCACTGGAAAAATACGACGTATGGTTCGGTAAGAAAATCATGAATTTGTGTGTGGAACATTTATTTGGCAGGCGCTGGCTCACAAAGCAAAATGTTCCCATTACATATGTACATAGATCGGTTGACATATAAATCATTTGCATGAATTTCATGCATCAACATTGGTTGGTCACTTCAAGTGCGAATGAGTAGTTTAGTCAATGTAAGGATATGGATCTTAGAAGCACTAGGTTATTTTGACTGATCATCAAATTGGTTATTGATGGAAGGTATCAAGGAAATGGTAGTTGGTGCAGGTGTCGTTCACCTTTGGCTGGTAAAATTCACTTATTTGGTGAATTAAATATATCACACATTTAGGATTGATTTCGAAACTGCTGTTGAATACGTTTAAAAAACAGAATACAAAGCATTCCGTTTCGGGCATTGCAACACTCATACTTTACAAACCTACCATTTGCTGCCATCCTCGCTACGTGGCAACGAAATAATTTTCAATAAATAAAAAAATAGATTGAAAAAATTCCGTATTTACATGCATTTTATCACGCGCACACACCTCACGACTGATTTCGTGCTCATTTGGCATGTATAGTACAATCAGGATCCATATGTCTCGAAACAGTAAAAAATGGCGAGCAATAGTTTTGAATACATGTAGCTCAGGTACGCGATTGTATGTCACAGTTGTCCTCTGAGCTGTTATGGCCGGTGTCAGACGTTTCTTCGCCAAACTAGATGACTAAACAGCGAAAAGTCTTTCTAAGCAACTTGGCGATGGGCATCATTAGAATTTATTTGCTGCGTTGCGACCTCGTCTACTGTGATTGGCTAGAATCGTTGCATATCCTCGTTGTTGACGTGTTCTCATTGGTCCGTAGACACCATCCAATTAAATGTGCTCATTGATTGATTGTGATGTTGAACACAACCAGATCGACACTCTCC
>JACCGJ010000907.1:17762-31270 GCA_013407085.1 Atriophallophorus winterbourni
GCAATTGTAACGTATGCCGCCGCAACAAACGGCCAAGTAGGTGTTGTTTCTTGTTCTTCTATGAGTATAGTAGGATCGGATAAACTGTGCTTTTTCACGCGAATGAAAGGTTAATAACCTTGAAATTTAAAATTCCATTTTGATACCTTTGAAAGAACATAATCTGATCAATCAATATTAGGTTGGTACTGTGGTCATATGAGACGGAGAACCTGGTTCTTTTCTCCTCAACAAATAAGTGCAAGCAGGCAGGTAAATAAAAGATATAATATCACACAATTGACGGTAATTCAGTATGCGAATCGGTTTTGCAATGATTTGAATGAGTCCGTCGAATACAAGTCCAAATTTCTTCAAAGTCGTTTGGCCATGTGCCATTGCTCTCAGCTGAGGCTACTTATGAGCAAAAGTAGCCAACTCGTTCTACATTCGTTTCACCACGAATTCAATGATTGTCGATTGCAGGACCCCATTTCAATTAAAAGGACCTTCAAGGTTTTAAGCTACTATGTTCAACCGATACAAATTAGAACGACAGTGACCCAAACAAGACTATCGGTTTTGTAACGTACAATGCATATAAAGTAGTTTTGGGATACCGATCGTTGTATGGCGGGAATCACTTTCGTACCAAATGGTAAAACTGCAATAGCTATACTAGTTGCGAACTTGTATTCCACTGCTGACTAAATCCGACCTCCTGTTGGCATTCAAAATCTTGCATATTGAGAACCATCCCCTTAAAAACTTCCTATAGACCAATGGTCTTACTCGAACACGAACACACTCAAAGGCTTTAAGCACTCCGCATTCTAGATTGGATATTCGCCGAAATTTTTTTCTCGGTAAGAATTTGTTTCACTCGGAACTTTTTGCCTGAAGAAATCACACGCTCGGAATCTGTTGCGGTTTTCGTTTCTAAACTGGATGAGTATATGACGAATCACGCGGTATGTGACTTTTCCTATTGATTTTTGAGTGGGTTTTATAATTTTACTCCATATGCCTGTCATCCTATGGTAATTCTTAGGCTTACTGCTTTTTCTACCACAAAACCTCCTGAGTTCTGAGTCCAACCTGTTCAAAGCATGTGGTTTTTCATTCTACTGTCCATTGCTGATGAGTGCAAACCGCAGGAAAGCGGTCGTGAGATGTGTGATAAAAATGCATGCAAACGCGTATTTTTCGCATTAATTATAGTTTGGTGATTTCCAGTGAGCTCAGCGAAATAAAAACTTATCTCCCAGTAAACGTTTCGTAAGCCAATTTCACCGCAAGCTAAACATTCACTCTTCACTTCCGTTCTCCCCTGGGGTCGTATAACTTTGATCCTACAATTGGCGTATGATGCCCTAATTACACTACGAAACACCGATCTGATTTCCGAGTTTATTACATTACCCCAGGGAAATCAAGTTTCTAGTGTGAAATAAAATTGAATGTTTTATAATCACATACACGTGCAACTTGGAACGTCTCCTCTGAGCTAACGGTTATTATTTTGCCTTATATTGAATCCCGAAAACTTCTATGCCAATTTGACGATCTACAGAGATTTTTATCTTGGCGCATTTAGGAAAAATCGACAAAATATAATGTACCACTGCTCCAAAATAATGGAAGTGATTTCAACTCAATACTTATCAGTGATCAAGGCTGTGCACAGAAATTCTTATTGTGCCAACTTAGCTCTTTCCGATCATATATTTCGCTCAAAAATTAAGTTATTGAGAAGTAAATCGTTATTGAATTATCGCACAAAATGCTAAACCCGATCCTCTATGCATTACATGTATTTTTTCTCTTCACTCTGGCGTGTTCATTGCTTACATAATAGTGATTAAGATTCCCTTCACTCACTAGCTTGAAGATTAGTTGTAAACCGTTTACCTGGTTGACAAAGCTTCAACATTTACAACAACCAGAGGGTCGAAATAAATATAAAAAATATATACACGTATAAATAAATGAGTCAGTCCTAATGATTGAGGTTACTTGTTTATAGATGTCGGGACTGTCGGGCTAGCTAGCATATAATCGTCAAGTTTCTATTCGACTATACAGCTAAACTAATGGAGTTTACCGGATTGGTAGGTTGGAAATTTCAAACAGATTACACACGCACCGATTAAAAATACTCGCGGCAGTTCCGATGGGAGTGTGGTATTTCTAGCATGCAGCCATAAATGCAGATGTTGCTAGCAGTTCGAAGTTGGAATATGTTATGCAGCGGGTGAAAAAGCGTCGGAAGGGCATTATATGCAAGGAAAAGATCGCCTCGCTTTGTGGAACAGTCCTGAGTTCCATTAGTCTGGTATGCTCAACGTATGGCACATTTGGATGACAATTGACAAACCTAGACGCTAGATGATATAAACGGTGCATGAGCTTATGAGATTCATGTTATGCTGCGTTTTAGAAATTCATACCAATGAGTAGGAATGCAACGGGTAAGAGTATATACTACTCAAGTATACGATGTTTGATCTATTGAAGAAGATTCCACGTCGATATGCAGAATACGTGAAAAAACAATGAGTCTTATGAGCCTTGGAATAAAATTATGATAAATTTAATAATTAAAACTGGAAGATAATGGTCATTAGAATCGGCATAAGTGGGTAAATGATTAAAAGCCGCCAATTCGCGGCTAAGAATGGCATTCCTTTGCTGTGCCATGAATAATAATCGCTTAATATAACATTGAATTCCGTTTATTGTAGCAGAACTAAACTTCATCGAAACAGATGCGGATAAATCATAATTTTTATAGTTCAAGATTTTAATAAAAAGAATAGTATCATATTCGTAGGTTGATCTGCAGTTGTATGATTGATTACTGAAAAAGAATGATCATCTAAAATTTACCCACAAGCTTAAAAACAACGATATATCTAATATCTGAATGTTTCTATGAAAAATCGTGACGTGATATGAACGTTAATTTCAAATGGCGATAATTGTCACAGTATTGCAACCACATTATTATTGAAGGCTCTAGTTTTTCATTATTTATTTTCGAGATTTTACATGCATCCATCATATTCATTTATGTTAGCACTCAACAGCTTATCGCGCGAATTTTGAACCTGTAAATAATATTCAAATAAACGACCTTGATTTCTAGGTCGAATAAAACGCGCTGTTACGTGAATCTGGAACGGAAATGAAATGACAGGAAGCAATGAGGAAACCTCGTTGACTCGAATATTCTTGCCTCATATCAGATAGGCAGAATTTATTCGAAAAATTTGCAACATTTTTTTACCTCGGTTTTAATGGGTTTTGGGATATCATGGTTCATTCCGTCTGTTGAAAGCGAAAATCGAAATCACAGTCCGGAAATTGGAAGCTGTAAATTTTCTTCGCCCAATGTTGGTTAAAAGAAGGATAAGATACCTGAATTCTAGATTGAAAATAGACGTATTTTCTTTACTGTATGTCAAAGAGCAATGGAAACGATTTTCGAGGTTGTAGGCGCGCAATGTTATTCTACAGATCGTTAGAAAGGGAATCTGTTGTATATCGCATAGTCAGCATCTATACACATGACCTAAGTAATCACGTATACGGTAATCTTGTTTTATCGAACGAATACTGTGAATGCCACTATTATCGGAGCATCTGATGTTGCTGTTGTTTACTTGAATTGGATGCACATTCATGAAGGCTGCAAGTTGATGTACTCACCTTGGAGTGGAACATAACAAATCAACGTTTAAGTCGTATGCTCAAATTAGAATCATCATGATGCATCATAAATTGTGCGCACTTTAAAGTTGAAAACAGGTTACCGGCTATCCCAATTGAAGGGATTGTGCAGTGCGGTGTGCTCTAAACTTGCGGGGTTCAAGATAAATAAGATGTTTTATGCAAAAATGTAATTCACCATTTCACTTTTGCGTGTTTAGTTCGCAATCAACTATAAGAATCAGGAACGGGCAGATAAGAGTGTGACGTCTATTGTAATTGTGCTACTCTATGGATCGGAAACCTGGTCAGTGACAGCAAAGTCTTCTGGCCGCTTGCAATCATTCCACAATAATTGCCTTCGTCGAATTATTGGGGTAAAATGGTCAGAAAAGATGAGGAATCAAGACCTGTGGCAGATTGCTGATGATGACCCGATCGCCCAGTACATCAGTAGAAGAAAGTGGAGATGGGTTGGGCACACCTTGCGGAAACCTTATGATGACATCACGCGTCATGCTCTGGAATGGAACCCAATCTGAAAGAGACGGGTGGGTCGCCCAAGGCTATCTTGAAAGCGCTCATGTGAAGAGGAAATCCGGAAGTGTGGACTTAACTGGAATGGCATCAAACTGGCTGCTATGGACAGACCAAACTGGAGACAAGTTGCCGAGGCCCTATGTTCCTCCAGGAACTCAAGGGATTAAGTCAAGTCAAGTAAGTCTATTGTAATTGTACTTAGTTTCATTCAAGGTGTAAACTGCAAACAGATAATCTGATTTTCAACGGAGAAAACACAAAAGCAACCGACTGAAGTGCAGAGACAATTTACGAACGAATTTCAGAGAGAACCTCTAACGCGAGTTACCATCTTTCGAATTAAAAATAAGTTTAAAGCTGATGGAACAGTAAACAATATTCACAAACAACGTACCGGAAGACCACGAACATCAACAAGCCCTACACAGGAAGAAAAGATACTAAAACGTTTCCAGCAAAGTCTGAGAATGTCCGTACGGCAGGCTGCTCGTGAGGTTGGAATTTCAAAATCATCTGTCCATCGCATGATGCAATGTTGTCATTGGAAACGTTATATTCCAAGATTAGTCCATGCTCCTAATGACGATGATCCAGACCGAAGGGTACAGTATTGCGAGTGTGAACTTGGTGACAGAAATTACTAAGCATCGAGTTAACATTAAGGACACGAACAGTATTATAGAGTAAGCAATGTTCAGTTGTTCATGATGTAACATCTTCGGTGCCGCTATTACAAGCGGATTCTGAATCCACATATTTATTTAATGATTGAAAGTTTCCGGTATAAAGCGTTTTTACATGGTACCAAGTATAGTGCAAACAGATTGCTTCCGCTAAATTACATTAAAATATAACTCTAAGTGTTGGATCTATGTGTGCTTGGGCAGAGAGTAAATTCTATACCACGTAAATGGCTTTAAAGTATGGAATCTCTGACTGACTATATTTTCAAAAAGATGAATTGTATAACAGTCAGCATGAATCTAATGCAATATATAGAAAAGATGTATGAATTGTTAGATGTTTCCCAGAAATATTGAAATCAGATTTTTCACACTTATTCGAGGAACATTCTCTCCAGAAACGCTTACAGCTATAGTCGGTATTCGGCTGATCGGCGCCAGCTACACACTATCAGTGTAATCATTTTACCGCTGCCGATAGTGGTGTTTTCTTATCCCCGGCTCGTAGATATCGCTTTTACTGTGTCTTCAAAGTGAGCAGTTGAGACGAAGTTCTTCACCTCTTCAAATTGAATGTCAGGAGCATACATCACTTTTTCGCTAACGGCTATGTACCGAAAGAATGACGTGCTCAAGGGTCGACATCCATTATACATTTATTTATACCCCCAGATAATCATCATAGCTAAATGCCGTCAACCGAGATATGAAAGTCTTACGGAAAAAGATAGCAATCATCTTGTTAATAGGCCATTCAATATTCGTGCTGAGCAAGTGGTTATCTACACTATGCGAATAGGAATATACGAAATGTTGTGCTGGTTCAAGGTGACTGATTTCATTACTGACGTTAGGAGGTGACAGTCTATTGACAAAGGACTTCGGTCATGTGTATGCTAATTGTCAACATAAAAACGACGAAAGGCGCTCCATTACTGTCTGTGGCTTCAATTAGAGGTGGGCAAAGATGGCTGCATCGTTAACAAACAGCAGGTCACCGAGTAGAACTACTCCTCACCTTGGCATGTTCTCTCAAACTGGTCGGATACAAAGCTTGCAATCACATTGGTCGCGTCATGCAAGCACATTTCATAATCAGCGCAAAGAAAATACAAATTAGTGTAGGATCAAAGACAGATCCATGCTTTACCCCTTGGCGAATTTTGAAAGCAGCTAAAATGCAGCCATCCTTTATGCATGATTGAAAACACAACGAGTTTAAGCAATCTTGGAACTTAGTCTATATTATTAGGCATTTTAAAAGTCTCATCCCATTCTAATGTAGTCGAATGCCTTCGTTAAATCAACAGAACTGTTGCAGTGAGACATGAAATGCTGAAAGGAGGGTATTACCTCGGCTTGGAAACCATCATTTAACAATTTTAGTTTAATAACCAACAGCAACATACCTCAAACACATATTCCTGCTCGAACTTGGGCGGGCAGTCATTGACGTCCAGCACAACAATTGTCACCACAGCCGTATCACTCAGGCTCACAGGTTGACCAAAATCCTTGACGATGACTTTCATCACATATCGATCTTGTGTTTCACGATCCAATTTGCCAACCAATATCAAGTCCCCGTTAATATCCACACGAAAAACTGATTGATCCCCAATGTCCTCGCCGGATGCGAATTCTAGTCGTGCGTTTTCTCCAGCGTCCATATCGATCGCTGCAAGCTGCCCTACGTGCGTGCCACGAGCTGCGTCCTCGGGGATATCAAAGTGAAACGAACGCATACCTTTCTTGTCGTTTTCGCGCTCCGAAGCAGTTCCATTCAGAGCGACAAATCTGGGAGGATTATCGTTTATATCTCCGACAAGAATTGTTATAATTTGTTCCGAACTCAGACCAGGTGAACCGTTATCAGCACAACGCAGCAAAACCGTGTACCGTTCACCAAGCTCTCGATCGAACGGGATGTGTGGCACCGTGTTCAGATTGTAAATTTTCCATCTGCCAACTTGAATCTCATCCATGCTCTCAAGTTGACCATCAACCGTGGGACCGTCAGCAACCAGTTCTAGATTCAAGTAGATGGTCTCGTTCAGATGACATTCGAACTCCGAATTTGACGAACGAATATTGTCCATATCACGGACCGTTACCAAGGTGATTAGTTGAGTGAATTCGGATATATTCTCCGGTATCGCAAACACAGTTGGGTTGATCTGAAAATCAGTAGGTACAATGTCTTATATCACCATATGAATGAGTTCGCTTAGATTGATTCATCAAACAGAATCTTAGAATAAACAAGGTTATACTTGAATGTCACTGTTGCATAGGGTTCGTACAACGAACCACAATGTTCAAACACAGAATCACATTGTGATTCGTGGTCAAGCACTCAAGGCGCTTATGTATGACCAAATTAATGTGTTCCTCATACCCCCCGAAATTACACTCCACTACCGTTTTCTGGCTGTTTGCCGTCATCAGGTGGAGACAGTAAGATAAGGTTCAGGGAGCTTTGAATCTTAGAATAGTTTAAGTCGAACACCATATCATAGACGCCACTGGAAAAATACGACGTATAATTCGGTAAGAAAATCATGAATTTGTGTGTAGAACATTTATTTGGCAGGCGCTGGTTCACAAAGCAAAATGTTCTCATTACATATGTACATAGATCGGTTGGCTTATAAAACATTTGCATGAATTTCATGCATCAACATTGGTTGGTCAATTAATATCATGGAATTGACGTTATTTTAAAGCGCTTGATTTCAAAATCACTTCAAGTGCGAATGTGTAGTTTAGTCAATGTAACGATATGGATCTTAGAAGCACTTGGTTATTTTGACTGATCATCAAATTGGTTATTGATGGAAGGTATCAAGGAAATGGTAGTTGGTGCAGGTGTCGTTCACCTTTGGCTGGTAAAATTCACTTATTTGGTGAATTAAATATATCACACATTTAGGATTGATTTCGAAACCGCTGTTGAATACGTTTAAAAAACAGAATACAAAGCATTCCGTTTCAGGCGTTGCAACACTCATACTTTCCAAACCTACAATTTGCTGCCATCCTCGCTACGTGGCAACGAAATAATTTACAGTAAGTAAAAAATAGATTGAAACAATTCCGTATTTTTGTGCATTTTATCACGCGCACACACCTCACGACTGATTTCGTGCTCATTTGACATGTATAGTACAATCAGGATCCATATGTCTCGAAACAGTAAAAAATGGCGAGCAATAGTTTTGAATACATGTAGCTCAGGTACGCGATTGTATGTCACAGTTGTCCTCCGAGCTGTTATGGCCGGTGTCAGACGTTTCGTCGCCAAACTAGATGACTAAACAGCGAAAAGTCTTTCTAAGCAACTTGGCGATGGGCATCATTAGAATTTATTTGCTGCGTTGCGACCTCGTCTACTGTGATTGGCTAGAATCGTTGCATATCCTCGTTGTTGACGTGTTCTCATTGGTCTGCAGACCCCATCGAATTAAATGTGCTCATTGATTGATTGTGATGTTGAACATAACCAGATCGACATATCTCTGAGATTACCACAAGAATCTTACGTCCGTTTGCAATTAATGTAGAACACAAACCTGTTTCAACACTGAGAAGTTTTTTGCGCATGATTTGTATCTGTTTCACCCAGCAAAAGAACCATAGGATGAGAATCTGTTGCGCATGATAAAAATATGTTGAACCTGTCACATTACTTATTAACTCACACAGATATATATATGCTTCTACCCTATTTTCCTAGCCACCCTGTGGCTTTTGTACAGTTGATCAATCTTAATGCCATGTAATTTCTGATTTCTGAGACCCGAATGGTATATAATCTCAAATTTTGACAACCTTCTTTCTAGTGGTTCATGTATACAAGGAACATTATTGTATTCTTCTAAGGCTTGGTATATAAACAATGTTAAACTTTCAAAAAGCTCCTTTGCATGCATTTTCATCGCACACACCTCACAATGGAAATGAATGCAAATGAGCTTGTTCGTTCATGGTCATGGGTATAAACCCTATCTACACGAGTTTGGGCTCATGTGATTGAACAGTTTCGTCGTACCAACCTTATCCAACAGTGGCATACGAGCGCAACTTGTTAACATCAAACTTTGTTTTACCATGATTGAGAATAAGGTTGTCAGTTTAGTTGCCGGTTATATTGCAATTGAAAGGATATTTCACAGAAACCGAGCGAATGTCGGAAGATGAACTACTACGGCATATCATTGTAAACGTTGCAGCAAATGAATTACTCTCGGATTCGTCTAGATAGTCATATTAAGCGTTGTGGAATATGAAATGTTAATAAGGAGCATCCACCCGATCTCAAACATATTGTAGATGGATAACGCGGCAAGCGCAGTAGTACTTTATAAAGCGGATGTATAACGCATTTTTATCCTACTACGACAGCACCGCCTAAGATGCATGGGTCATGTACGCAGAATGGAAAACGGTCGTATTCGGAAGACCTCATCTGTGGATAGTTTAATCCACAAACTCGACATCTATGTAAGCGAAACTCGTGGTACAAATACGCTTGAATAGAGAAATGGAAACTCTTGACATTGGTCCTCGAGTTGGAGAAAACTTGCTCTCGACTGTGCACTTTGAAGGTACTGTTTTAAGCATCATTTTTTAGCTCGGGAAGAGCAAATATTGCCCTTGGCTGCTAAAAGTATGTTACGACTATAGTTTGAATTCGCTGCCGATAAGCCGAGTACTGCCGATCGCTATGGACGCTGCAAGAGCGATTGTTCCTCACGAAACGGTTTGTTTCGTGGTTTGAAACGCTGCGGATCACGAGATCTTGATGCGATTTGATGTACATACATTGCCGACATTGACCAAAGGAGACTAACAATTCATAAGTCTATGAAGATCATTCATGTTCGATATCGACCGAAATATGTCATTACATACTAAGCTAAATTATATCATATTTTAGAAGTACAAGTGGCCCTTAAATCGTAGCCAACACCATCAAATCTTACAAATGTATAATAATAATCGGTCGTGATAGTGAGCTTTTCATCTACGAAGCATCCGTCGTATCTTGAATATATCGTGGATCGACAAAGTGACTAATGCTGAAGTGCTTTTAAAAGCTAGTCGACAGAGCATGTTCACCCTACTAAGACAGCGCCGGCTGCGGTGGCTTGGCCTCGTCTACAGAATGAAAAATGGTAGTATTCCGAAAGATCTATTCTATGGCGTGTTGCAATCAGGAACTCGACCATTGGGCAGACCTCACTTGCGGTGCTAAGATGTTTGCAAGAGACATGAAAGCTCTTTGCATTGATCCCGTGAGTTGAGAAGAACTTGCTCTTGACCACTCACATTAAAGGCATTGTGTAAAGCGTCGTCTGTAATCTGAGGAGGAGCAGTTACACCTCTTGGCTGCTGAACGCAGAACATGCCGCCGGCACGCAACTGATGCCCTACAACCGAATTCTGCTTATCGTTGACAACGCTACGGGAGAGATTGTTTTTACCGAATCGGAATGTTTAATCATTCGAAAGGCTGTAGAACATGAAAAAATCATCCGAGTGTGATGTACATCCATGGTCTACATCGACCGAAGGAGGCCAACAACAATCGATCGTGAATAAAATGTGTTCTAAAAGATTATCAATAACATGACTTACTATTATGGATGGCCGGTGGTTGTTGCAGTCTTCCAACTGCAACAGAATCCGTGCAGGACTTGTTAAACCACCTCCATCCATTGCCCATACACTCAGCTCCAATCGATCGTTCTGAATACCCTTCAAACTCAATTCATTTAACAGCAAGTAATTGTTTACTAACTGAAAACGCTTAGCTCTCAATGTGCCATCAAGTTGGTAGCTAACCAGGCGATTGACTCCTTCATCAGCATCTTGAGCATTCAAGTGAAGCAGTTTTCGTTGAGTAGTACACACTTTGACGGGAATGCAGTATGTTGTAACGGTTTGATTAGTTTGTTCGGAAGTAGAACCATGCGAAACGTGAGGAAAACCGCCAGAATCGAAATACGTCAAGGTCGCTGGCCATACAGGTTTATGATCGTTAATATCGTTGACCGAGACCTCGATATCCAATTCAGCTTTGTTCTGATCGTTGTCAGTGGCTATTATACGGAAAGCGAACTTTTTCATTTGCTCACGATCGATACGACTAGTTACTTGAAGGCATGGTGATATTGGCTGGGAAAGAACTTTGGAAATTGATGTGAGACCAAATTTGACATCATTTCCACATGGTATATCGGTTCCACGCAAATTGAGAATTTTAAAATGTCGCAAAACGTCCACTGAGGTAGCAGTCGGATGAAATTGATACATGGTTATTCCATTTTCTAACGAATCAATATCAATAGCCGAAGGTAAGGAAATCCCAGTGCCTATATCACATTCTTCATCGATGTTAAATCTCTGGACACTTGCATCTGAGGGAAATTTTGGCACATTGTCATTTATATCAATTACAACTACCGTCAAATCAATATAAATCATGTGATCAGGTGATTGTACGTTTATCGATTTTTTCGCTCTCCAAACAATCAGAAAATTCAACGAACATTGAATGTTGGTGGATTGCGAGTCTGGACAAAGAAGTTCCCTGTCGAATGGAACAGTTAGCTGGATTATTCCGAAAATTGGATCGATTTTCATAATGTGATTAGAAGATGAGCCTGCAAAGGACTGGACCATATGATTGATTGTGAAATCCAGAAATTGATATTCTCCCTCTGATGAAACAGTTTGGTTCGTAGATTCGATAACTAGTTGCGTCGTATTAACCACGGATGTGTACGGGCGATTTGTTTCGGTCATTTTAGTGAAGAGTTTGATTGGCAGTGTGGATGACACCATTTTGAAACCATTTTGAAACCAAATATCGATCAACAGCATTGAGCAGATTAAGCTGAATGGTTTGAACATATGTTCTGGAACATTGGCCTGTTAAGAGAAAGGTGGATATGGTGATGATTGAAAGGTCTTGTAGTAAACAAGAAATAAAAAAAGCGTATTCGAGTATGCTAAGTCATCAACTTAACTTCAGTTTATTTAAGTGATATTACGTTTTTGTTCTAGCACAACAGGACCTTCTAATATAAAGTTTTTTCATGCATTCGTATCATCCGGCATCAAATGTAAATCCTAGATATACATTATAGAATTTACTCCGAATCTCAATGTGGCTTCCGCAAGGGAAGATCCACCGTTGACATGATCTTCTTCCTGAGACAACTTCAAGAAAAGTGTCAAAAACAGCGTATGCCATTATACGCTGTTTTTATTGATTTAACTAAGGCATTCGACTACGTCAGCAGGGAGGGTCTCTTCAAAATGCTCGATCTGATAGGCTGCCCCCCACGGCTGCTGAGACTTGTTATTTCATTCCACTCAGGCATGAAAGGCTCAGTCCATTTTAACGGTTGCAGTTCAGAAGCATTCGAAATTCGCCGAGGCGTCAAACAAGGGTGTATTCTTGCTCGCAAGCTGTTCAGCATTTTCTTTGCTCTGCTTCTGAAGCACACTTTTAGGACGAGAACACAAGGCATTTACATACGCACACGATGTGATGGTAAGCTTTTCAACCTGAACCGGTTGAGAGCACAAACCAAAGTACAGGATATGATAATCTGTGATCTGTTGTTTGCCGACGATTCAGCCTTTATTGCTCACTCCCAAGAGAACCTACAATCGCTAATGGACTGTTTTTCGTCGGCATGCAAAGACTTTGGTCTAACAATCAGCACGAGCAAGACCAAAGTCCTTGTTCAACGGACTGTATTGCCACCAATCATCACTGTTTGAAACTGTCAGCTCGAAACCGGTACTCATTTCACATATCTTGGTTCAACCATTGCGGACAACCTTTCGCCAGACACGGAGATTGATAAGCGGATTGGCAGAGCAGCTGTCATTTGTCCCGATTGAACTCTCGTGTTTGGGGTAACCGCAAGCTGACTGTAAAGACAAAGATGATGGTATACAGCGCGTGCGTACTAAATGCTTTACTATACGGCAGTGAAACCTGGACCACCCACGCAAGACACGAACGGACGCTGAATGCTTTCCATCTACGAAGCATCCGTCGTATCTTGAACATATCGTGGATGGACAGAGTGACTAATGCTGAAGTGCTTTTAAAAGCTGGTCTACAGAGCATGTTCACTCTATTGCGACAGCGCCGCCTGCGCTGGCTTGGTCATGTCTGCAGAATGAAAAATGGTCGTATTCCGAAAGATCTACTCTATGGTGAGCTGCAACTAGGAAGTCGACCATTGGGCAGACCGCACTTGCGGTACAAAGACGTTTGCAAAAGAGATACGAAAGCTCTTGGCATTGACCGCAAGCTGGGAAGAACTTGCTATTGACCGCTCACTTTGGAGGCATTGTGTTAAGCATCGACTGCAAGCCGGGGAGGAGCAAATACAGCTCCTGGCTGCTGAAAGCAGATCACGCCGCCGGCGTGCAACTGATGCAATACAACAGAGTTCTGACTATCGTTGCAAGCGCTGCGAGAGAGATTGTTCCTCCCGAATCGGACTGTTTAGTCATTCAAAAGTTGCAAAACATGAAATTCATGCGATGTGATGTACATCCATGGTC
>JACCGJ010000907.1:31290-121588 GCA_013407085.1 Atriophallophorus winterbourni
CTTGAATGCCACTGTTGCATAGAGTTCGTAAAACGAACCACGATGTTCAAACACAGAATCACATAGTAATTCGTGGCCAATCACTCAATGCACTTATGGATGACCAAAGTGATGTGTTGGTCACATCCTCCGAAATTACGCTCCACTACTGGTTTCTGGCTATTTGCCGTCATCAGGTGGAGACAGTAAGATTAATTTAGATTATTAGATGTTCTGGTCATTGATCACATCCTTGCGCAAACCACTTCACTATTGCTAGATTGTGTAAATTAATCGAATGGGGATAATAAGAAAACATTTACTGAGCCCTATCTTGGTGAAACGTTTGTGAACTTAGTTTCACGTCATTGTCATTGTTACCTCGGGTTCATATATGTATCAATCGATACAGAGCTGGTAAGAACCACGTATTTTTTATTGGAGAAAAATCCGTTAGAGCAGCTTTTTGGACACGCTCTACTTCTTACATATTTACTCCGTCGGACCAACGGTAATAGCCAGAACAGGCAGCCAGCATGTCAAGTAATTCCCTTACCGATTTGTTATCGTCAAACCGTTAAGTCTCGGAGATATCCATTCCCAAACATATCCCAATCGATTTTGACACATATAGTGAAAGTACTGGGTTTCTGGGCAAAATCATTTGTCTCTTTGATAGGATTTCTCAATCCGCTTTAAGTAACAAAGCGCTAGTGTTCAGAAAGACGTGGTAAGATGCCGTTTAAATAGATCTGCATTTCATGCTTACACTGAAGATATCATGTTTCAGATTGAATAATTCGTTAGAAATGGATTTTATTTCGTCATTCCCATTTTACCTCTGTTTCGGCAATGATATGATGATGATCTGTATATATCAAGCCAACCAGGAAGTAAAACATTCCGTCAACCAGCTGTAGAATACACGAAATCTACCGCGAGAGAATTACAAAAATATAAACGCGCACTGTTTTAAAATAAGTACGAAAGTTTTATCAGAATCGGCGGATATCGAGAACCTTGAGTGAGCATGTGGCTTGCTTCTAGCTCAATGAAATTAAACTTAGAATCTAATATAAGGTTCATGTCCATCCGAAATCTTGTTTGCTTGAGAGTACTGAGGAGAGTAGTCTGATTTGCGTAATTCGCTAACCATATGGTTGCTTTTAAGTGTTCGCCGTAAGGATTGAATTTTTGTTAATGTAACCGCTTTAGATAAAAACAAATTTTGTTTGGTTCGTGAGACAGTTTTGCACGTTGTGGTTAACAAGTTTCGTCAATTCATCTCTCAAATGGATGTAAATAACACGTATAGGTTTATTTAATACTCTACACCATCTAGCAAGAATATGATGTTCGATTGGGGAATTACATTGAATCCCGCCGCGCTAACACGTTCGGGTACGTAGTGGATCAGCGGCGTTTGCACGCGTTAAGCCTGAGGTTCCTGCATCAATCGAAAGCAATCCCCTCACAAGCTTGAAGATGACACCTTGCAATGTGCCTCCAAAATATAGAATTCAGGCGAAACTTATTTTGTGCTTCTTGTAATTATATCAAGAGCATTCATATCTATTTTACAATCGCCTGCACTCTACCCAATGAACACATTCCTGATTTGAACACCCCGTAGACTAGTTCTTAAAGATTATATCCGTTCGTACCGCAAAGCAGCGACCGTACACTCATTGAGCATTAATCACGCATCAATCGATCAATTCTGATTTACCCTTTTCCTAATGGTCTAAATGTATGCGCCTTATCGACCCCAATGCTGGCAATAATATTTGTACTCAATTGATAAAATGAACAGCTTGTGTTCGGGCGTTTGCGTTCTGGTTTCTGGAGTTTCCGCCGTTCTATTTATATGACCCAATCAGCGAATTTACTATTATAGTCCATAGCGTAGTACCAAGCCTTGAGATCTATTCAAATGTTTTATATTATCCACATTCAAGTTTACCAAATAGGGATAGAAATTTACCAACGAATTCACATGTACTCAGTTTTACACGCAATAGCACATCAAGCACAAAATCCTATGATTTGTGATGATAAAATTTGATTTCAACAACAACTTTCTTATTTCAAGAGTTTGTCACGAAAGTGTCAGGTGAACATTTTATCGACTAAAGTCGTTGGTTAACGCGTAGATCACCCGTTTCTTATTTCGACAAATTGAAAACAACGATTCGGATATTCTACGCGTTAACCAAAGACTTTTGTCAATTCAGTACTCAACTGTACTGGATCGTAACAGCCAAAACAAATGGAGCCAAAATACTTCAGAAACAATACAATTCAAAATCAAAGACCCGCCAAAATTGCCGTCCGAAATGTCTCTATCAAAAATACACGACACCCAAAATTGGTGTCAAATTCCAAGCAAATACAAGTGACCAAAATGGCATCCGAATTCAACAATGACAGACAGATTATTAAAACAAAAGGTTCATCTAAATTCTGCAGAAACAATAAACAAAACCAAATTCAAGTCACCAAAAATCAGTTTTATGTATAGGTTGAAAGTAGAAAGCAAAAGGAAGAATTTCAAAGCTACATGACTCTTAACATGCCTCTTACAAACGTACCTCATCCCTTTACTTCCCAGGTTCCCAAATTCATTGTGGACACCATTTTTGACGTACGTGCTTTATTTTTTGAAATTCTGTGCCTCAAAATGTGTTAAACTCTCTTTCGCTGGCGATATTAAACTGAATTCGGACATTTATATGCAATCGAACATCATTTGTGAGCCATACATTTTATATATTTTATTCGTTATATTCTATTATTTTTAATTTTCATTTTTTAAGCAAAAATATAATAATCCTTAAGCAAAAGCCCTTTGTTTCCTTCCCTTTCCTCGTTGGATGCAATGTTTCACATCCTTTTTCAAAACTCCAAAATAAACCATCTTTGTACAACTGACGCGCAAATCCCTTTACCTATTTTCCAATTTTTTGATATCAGAACGCAATATGATCTTTGAATAAAGTAAAAATAGTTTTTTTTTCATTTTGTATAGTTTCATTTATGTTCTTTCTAAATATCCCAAACAAGGAAACGCTTTGTTCAGATTAAATCTCCATCACCTGAATTGAGAAACAATCTCCGAGATCAAATGCAAGCTATCTGGCTTTTCTTTTGTTTGAAATGGTGTATAGCCGGAAACCGGATGTGTAAAGTGTCAAACTTCAATGAAACTGAACGTGGGGAAATTCTATTGTGCGTGCGTGCGTGCGTGCGAGTGAGTGAGTGAATACTTGCCACGAAAATAATGGAACCGAATTTAGTGGTGAGAGAAAAAAAAACTTTACTGTCTGTTTCTTGAATGAAGGAAATTTTGATATGGGTTTGAGTGAGTGAGATTTATTTTTTAGCACCGGGAATTATGAGTGATTTGGTTAAGTTAAATTGGTTTTTACTTGTTTTTAGAAAAAGGATTGAACATTATAGATGAATAATATGAGGAGAATAAATTACATGGGAAAACAAACCTAACGAAAATACTATTTGCTTACCTCACTAATTTAATTCACAATTTGATTTCACAAGATTTCAGCTTATTTTATTGATTATGTTCAGCTGAAAACGTTGGGTTCAATTTTAGTGACAGGGTCATGAAGGCGGTAAAACGTTGCACAGATCGATAAATTTGATACTTCTCTTGGGTAGGTTGGTAGATGTGCATAACTAAACACACTCACCATATATTTTATACCGTTGATTTGTTAAAAAATATGGATTCATGATATATTTCTAAATGTTCAACTGCGGTATGGTAAAATGTAGTGATATCTTTCACAAGGAGCTCTGTCGTTTCCCGTAACTATCCGACTTTATTACCGATTGGGAATCAGAGATACACAATAGATTTAGGAATCAGGTGTTCGCGCAGATTGAATTCGGTGGTTGATCTGAATTTCGCTTATTATTTTTGGTTACCTGTTAATTGGGTAAGGTACCATGATGAGTTGGTGTACGCGATAATATTGCAACAAATCTTCTCGGTTTCTTGGCGGGGTTTCTAGCTTCTAGCGGAATGATTTCTAATTATTTTATTTGGCTATTGAAATGGTTTGTCATGGTGAGTTCGGCACATCCTAACTAACAAATTCAGACATGCATGTGGATGATAATGAAAATCATTAGAATTTATCATAGTGTGGTCATCTACACAAAACACGAACAAAATCTGAATGCTTTCCTCGTTAGTAAACTCCATCGCATCCTAACCATACTGCCGACGAGCAGAGTAGTAAATCCTGAATTGTTCTCTAAAGCCGCTCTGAACACCACATACACTGGCTAAGTCATGTGCATAGAATGTAAAAATGCTCGTATCCACAAAGATTTCTCTATGGAGGGTTGAATAAAGGAAGTCGACTTTTAGACCGCTCGCAATTGCGTTACAAATACGTTTGCAAATGATATACGAAAGATTTAAACGCTGGCCATAAGAGCTAAGAAGACAGCTGGGGACCACTAACCTTGAATGCATTATGCAAAATGCCATCTTGAACTGGAGGATGAACAAGTACGGCTTTCGGCTGCCGAACCGATGTCAAGCTAACCATGTGCCGCTGATCAACCGAGTAATATTTATCAGCTTGTTTAGTCATTTGGGATGCTGCAGAACATAAAATCAATGTGCGCTTCGAGTGTACATCCATGGGACAGAAGGTGACGAACAAAAACATCTGTGTGAAGCCTATTGAATAACGATGGAACGCATCAATGTAGGCTTACAAATGATTCCTTGAAGTTCACTGCTGGCGCTGGACAGAAAGTTTAGCATATGCTGTCTAAACTGATTCCGCATTTCTGGCTTGCATCCATTTATTTCAAATCTGAATTAGTCGTGCTGAGAGTATGCTGTTTATTAGTCCTCTGGCTAGAGGTTGAATGGGACAGATGAGTTCGCCGCAATTTCCAATAAAAAATAACGATGGTCATCACTTTGCACCTAGAAATATCATACTCCGAGAATATATTGATCTGCATGCTGCGCGTTAATTCACAAGCTGAAATAATTGAAACATACATACATACATAGTATTCACCATGACTATATATTTATAGCGGATTATTAGTCTGCATATATTAATTAAGTAAATCTATATTGTTGTTGGCCTACTTCGGTCGATGTCGACCATGGATGTACATCACAATCGAATGAATTTTCATGTTTTACAGCTTTTGGAATGACTAAACAGTCCGATTCGGGAGGAACAATCTCTCCCGCAGCGCTGGCAAAGATGGTCAGATCTCTGTTGTAGGGCGTCAGTTACACGCCGGCGGTGCGACCTGCGTTCAGCAGCCAAGAGCTGTATCTGCTCCTCCCCAGCTTGCAGACGACGCTTCACACAATGCCTCCAAAGTGAGCGGTCAAGAGCAAGTTCTTCCCAGCTCGCGGGGTCAATGCCAAGAGCTTTCATATCTCTTTTGCAAACGTCTTTGTACCGCAAGTGCGGTCTGCCCAATGGTCGACTTCCTAATCGCAACTCACCATAGAGTAGATCCTTCGGAATACTACCATTTTACATTCCATAGACATGACCAAGCCACCGCAGGCGGCGCTGACGTAATAGGGTGAACATGCTCTGTAGACTAGCTTTGGAAAGCACTTCAGCGTTAGTCACTCTGTCCATCCACGATATGTTCAAGATACGACGGATGCTTCATAGATGGAAAGCATTCAGCTTCCGTTCGTGTCTTGCGTGGATGGTCCAGGTTACACTGCCGTACAGTAAAGCATTTAGTACGCACGCGCTGTATACCTTCATCTTCGTCTTTACAGTCAGCTTGCGGTTACCTTAAACACGAGAGTTCAATCGGGACAAAATGACAGCTGCTCTGCCAATCCGCTTATCAATCTCCGTGTCTAGCGATAGGTTATCCGCAGTGGTTGAACCAAAATATGTAAAATGATGTACTGGTTCAAGCTGACAGTTTCCAACGGTGATGATTGGAGGCGATAAAGTCCCTTGACCAAGGACTTTGGTCTTGCTCATGCTGATTGTTAGCCCAAAGTCTCAAGTAAATCTATATAATAAAACGTTATATATCATACCACATATTACATAATCTGTAGGCCCATGAACATAGTGGGGCACCCGTGCATAAAATTAATTTCTCCACACACTTTTTACGCTTTTTACGTTAAATTGTAACGCTATCTGTGGGCCAAATACATCATGTTTTCGTATAAATCGAGTTCAATTTGGGACGCGCATTTTTTGAACGAATTATGAGATACCAAGAAGGGCTGTGAAACTTTTGTCCCAAAACGTTTGGTTACGGCATTTGTTAATAAACTGGATCACATGTGGAAATTATCAATCAAGACGGACAAGTGAGATCGTTCAGTCGACAAATTCTAACTTGATGTCGGGACCTGATCGTCAATTTCTTTTAAATGTTTTGGTGAAATTACTACAACTGATGCAAATTTGTGTATACCGATAAAGCCAATTTCTTCTTTTTCTTCACGGTGTTTGTCGTTTACTCATTGAAATTTCCAATATCTCAAATAATTTTCGATCGACCAGTATACATAAGAATGACCCGTTTGAAAAGATTTTCTATAAAGGAGCTTGAACGCCATTACATTAATTAAGGTATTC
The DNA here is from genome assembly GCA_013407085.1 of Atriophallophorus winterbourni. NCBI lineage: Eukaryota > Metazoa > Platyhelminthes > Trematoda > Plagiorchiida > Microphallidae > Atriophallophorus > Atriophallophorus winterbourni. The sequence goes on from JACCGJ010000907.1 coordinate 37,899, forward strand.
CTTAGATATTGCTTTTTGTGGAATGTTGTATAAGTGAATGATTCTCGGGCGAGTTTTATGAACTCAAAATGTGCCAACATCCGAGCTACAGGTGTACCTGAACCCAATGCAGTGTTATTTGTCGCCATTATCATAATTGTAGTATTCCTAAATTCATTTGGATTGTGCATATTGAAGTATTTGCTGATAAATTTGGCTCCAGTCAAGATGGCTGTTCAGAAAGTTGTGTACATTCAATCCGGCACTTCTGATGATGGTAGTGTAGCTTGGTTAAATGGGAAGTTGAAAAATGTCTTGAAAATGCATCTCGGTCTAAAAATGGATATACCATTTTGACACCGTTCTGAATCTCTGCAAACACGCAAAAACTCAATACCATATTGGATTGCTGGTGTGCTCATTAGTTTTCTAGCGGTTCTTGATTCAATCGCAACTGCAGTAGCTGATACGAGTCAGCGGCATGACTGCGACCTTTTACGAGTATCTCAGAGTTGTTCCTGTGAAAATGAAGTCCAAATTGATCCAAGTATATTGAGATCAACGAATTTCTGTCGTGTATTCGGATCGCCAAATGATGAACATGTAATTGTTTGGCCAGTGTGGTCAACATAGTTTTTATCGAAACATGTGATTTTTAAACAATGTTTGATTGGTCCTCTTTTGAGATTTTATACTTAAACTTAATGATTTTGCTGTGTAGTGTTGAGGGTTAATAAATACCAGAGAACTTCAATACCTCGCATCATTTAAATAGTCAAACTGAACGAAATAAATAAATACATAAACTGATAATTTAATTATTTGCATCCTCAAAACTGTCTACATCTTAGCGAAGAGATTTCTTCTCGAACCAACTTCGGATACATTACGAATACAGTGAAATTCACATTTGAGAGAGATTAAACTTTAATTCATTTCTTACTCGGCAGTTTTTCGGTTCTCTATACTTTTCGATTGTCGATCTACCTTCTGAATTGACGCTTAAATTCCCAAGGGATCCAACCCTATTAGAAGTTTTCCACGCGGGCATTTTGTGTGTGTGAAAGTTAAAGTTGTTGCGGCTTAAGTCGAAATTGCGTCCGACATTATTGAATTATAATCGCTTTAGAAAATGGTGTTGATTCTAATCAAAACTTATCATTTTATTGAATAAACTATTCATTCGTATGACATTATGGTGACTCATAGAATGTAATGAGAGAACACTTTAAATTTATGAAAGATTGAAATTTAGTTTCATGATATTTAACCGGTTAATTTTGCACGTGACTTCTATCGATTAATTGAATGAACTTTGGTAGTATCATAGTTAGAATAACGTTACTTGAACAACAAAAGTATGGAAAAGTAAACAAAGGGAATTGTCAAAATTTGATATTCGAAACATTCTCACGATGTGTCACATGCGCTTCCGTGTGTAGGTTCCGTAACAATTAACACAGCAGCTCTAATAGTGAGTATTAATAAAATATCCCTCTTGAAATCAAGTATAATCATCACTGAGAAGAAGAGATGGAAGGTCGTAGACAGCACACATCAGAAAACTGATTTCATGCTATTTGTAAACATCGGATAGGGAGACAGTAAAATCAGAATAGGTATAACCTAAATGATATTTGGAGAATATGTTGTTTATGTTTGTGACTACTCATCCCTAACAAGCCCATTGAAATATTCACAAAGTTTATCACGGCGGTCCATAATGGAAGCACTGGACTTTAGTTTCTCTCTTATTTGAGCTCATCAGCAATGCATATCCTCCGCTTCTGGTGGGATTCGAACCCTTGACCATCATCATTGTAGTCCGACGCCTTAACGACCTGGGAATCTGTCCACCGTTTGACCGATCGCAAATAAGTAATTATGTATCTTTCAGCAGACTGGCACTGGTATAACTTGCGTGATGATCGAGTCGTACAGAAAGGATATTTTCAAAGCAGAAGTTTGAAAACTATAACAAGAAAACTCACGGTCTGTCGTGTCACAATCACTCATCAAAGAGAGTTGCCTGTCCTTTACACTTATCACATGAGGACAGCACGATCAAGTTCAGCTTGCTCCAAAACATTAGGCAAATACTCGATGAAATATTTCACTTAAAGACACTAATGGATAAGTAAATTGCTGCTAGAAATGCTTAATCTCATTAATATCGTATATTTATGTGAATGCGTTTGTAAATTGTATCCGTATTTAAAAGTCTGTTTCGCATAGAAATGGCATTATTACCTTCCTCTCGCCTGCACTAATCCAAATCAAAACGAACAGATTTTATGTTGCTCCAAATCCTAGAGGTGTAGTAGAAGACACTAGGCTTCGAATTCATATTTTTGCGTAATCTAAACATGTAAGAAATTGTGTATACTGATCCCATTGCCCCTACCAGATGAGTGCAAACAGCACGAAACCGGTCGTGAGGTGTGTGTGATGGAAATGCATGCAAATGAGCTTATTTTCATCGTTATGGGTTCAAACCCAGTCTACATGAGTGTGGGCTCATCTGATTAAAAAGGTTGGTCGTACCAACCTTACCCAACAGTGGCATATAAAAGAGCAACTGGTTTACCATTCCTCCACTGTTTCAAGCGCATGCGGATCTTGATCATACTGTCCCTACCTGATGAGTGCAAACAGCACGAAACCGGTCGTGGGGTGTGAATGACGGAAAAGCATGCAAATGAATATTTTGTTTCATGGTTATGGGTTTAACCCCATTTAACATGTGTTTCGACACATGCTTTGAACAGGTTCGTCGTACGAGCCTTATCCAACAGTGGCATACAAGCGCTCCTTGTTTATCATTCCTCCACTGTTTCAAGCGCATGCGGATCCTGATCTTACTGTCCCTACCTGATGAGTGCAAACAGCACGAAACCGGTCGTGGGGTGTGAATGACGGAAAAGCATGCAAATGAATATTTTGTTTCATGGTTATGGGTTTAACCCCATTTAACATGTGTTTGGACACATGCTTTGAACAGGTTGGTCGTACCAGCCTTATCCAACAGTGGCATACAAGCGCTCCTTGTTTACCATTCCTCCACTGTTTCAAGCGCATGCGGATACTGATCTTACTGTCCCTACCTGATGAGTGAAAACAACACGAAGCCGGTCGTGGGGTGTGTGCTTTATTTTATTTTTTCATTATTGCTGGAAACGTTGTCTTTGATCACATACAAACTGAGCGCTTGAACTGCAACCATTTTGATATTTCATACAGCATTTTGATTAAACTACAAACCGCATATATTGTCGCAGATATTGTCATCTTGAATGCAAAAGCTATTCTTTGCAAATAAAGCGTAAGGAACATAAGAAGTTATCTCTAAATACTTACATGATTGAAGAGGACTTGCGAAAAGGCTATGCTATTGTATGTGTCGTTCAAATAAATAAGTATTTTGGCTCAGATGAAATGGATTTCACGTTCAAGATTTACTAATTACCATACCACTAATGTAAGTCTCGAAACGCTGTCACTCAATTTGTTATCAGGCATTTGTATATACACGCTGCAAACTATGGGAATAATGAACACTTTTCAGCATTAGAGCCTGTATCTCAAGTGTTGAACCTTTAACCAAAAAGTAAGAGAATAAGGATCTTGAAGCGTGTTACGGAAGTAATGGATTAACATCGTGCGTATTATTTTATGAATATTGAACACTTGCCGGCAAAAATGTTTGTCACGTTGCGATTTGATCAACGGACTTAAGTTTCTTTTTCGTTCGAGCAAGCCTCCTATTGGATGTCTACTAGCTCGCTTACATCTGCGTCTTCTCTTATTATGATGCCCCATTCGTTAACGTTGGAAAAGATTTGTTGGATGTAATGAGGGGTGTTTACTTCATGTTTCCCAGCAATTGCACTCCGAAAACCCGTTTCAGGTTTTTTGTCGACATCAGATGAAGAGAGTAAAAATAAAGTTGTATGAACCACGAAACCGTGGAATAGTCTTAGATGAACTCATGCTTTGAAGCCATTTTTATGGTTCATACAACGAACCACGATTTTTTTTACAAACAATCAATAAGTGAGTCTCAATCAAGCGCGCAATACGCCTAAATTGATCAAAGTTTTTGTGATTTTCACATAGTTGGGTTTGCTTTCCGACTTCAAGGTAGAGAAGTATTGATTTAATGTCTCCATATTAAACCTGGGATAAAACGTACCGACCAACACCTGTCGCGAACATCTTGAGCTGCTTTCTAGGATATTTGCGTGTTTGTCAAAATCAAATATTGTCATTTTGACAAGGTGTATGTCGCATTAATATTTTAGTTTAGCTCCGTAAACAGCAGAGTTTTTCCATGGTGCATGTGTTTTTGTGGTGATTGAATACTGAGATGATTATTCATAAAAATCCTCAAGTTTTTTTTAAATGGAATTAAATGATGGTTGGCAACCGATTGGAATATGTTTGGGGCCGATCGTGTATTCATAATGCAAATAAATTTGAGTACAATCGGTTACAGCAGTCGACTGGTTAGAGCAGGTCGACTGGCAGGTGGATGGGGCAGAAATCTCCACCATCTGGCGCTCGGCAGTGAGGCCAAGGTAAATAGTTGTTATTCACCTTATACCTACTAGTTTATTATATTTTTGTTTTTCTTCAAAAATAGCTTAACCTTAGCCCCGTTACGCATGTCGGCCGCTGTGTCAACTGACCTTGACCGTGTTCACTTGTATTAGATTGATGTGGATACACACTAGTATGCAAATCGACCACTGATCCTGGTCATTCTCACGAGACGTGACACAGCGTAGGCGTTCTATAGGCTGTTTAGCGGTAAGGTCAAATCAGTGGTGGTGGGTTGACTACTATTTAATCATGTTCCCTGTCCTGACTATCACCCTTGGTCTGACGAAGCTTCTGTGTCAGAAGTGAAACGTTACCTAAAAACTGCTCTAACCGATTGCACTCAAATTTGTTTGCATAAATAATGGTTGCTTTACAAAAACCTAGTCTTATGCAAAGAATAGCATAAATTACTATGAAGCGGCCGTTACCAAGTGAAGCGAAACCAAGTGATAAGGGTTAGTGTAATAAATTATTCGGTTCTATGTCGTCTAATAATCTTTGAAAGTTGTTCAATGGAACTTAAACACTGTCACGTGACAAACAGTTACGAATAAATCGATCGCACTACACTAACAGTGGAAGTTTGAAGATCCACTGCAACAACGACTTGCCCAAAGTTTATGTGTAGAAATTCTGGTGAGAAAGACCGGCACATTTAACCATGTTTAAGTACATGATCGCACACCGAAATATTTGTATGCGGTAAATAGCGAAATAGCTGAACATAGTGCCTGCGAGTGCATTTATTTCGTTCCCACAATTACATACCTAATGTTGACTGTTATTTTTAGTTTCGAATCTCGCAAAAACGACAGAAGGTTTTGTTGGTTATCAGTTCGCTAATAACTAATCACTTCGCTATTTATCACCCTATGTGCAGAATAAACTTTCATTATAAGAATTGGTTGGTGGCTAAAGCGAGGCAATCACCACAGTCTTCCTTGCTGACATAAACCAATGATTTCGGAGAATAGAGTCCTGTTAACATCTTCGTATAATTTAAAATGTCGTGATTCAAAACAAAACTCAAAGCCAAAAGTAACATTTCTCAACGATATTGCAAAGTGATCAAGATCCTTTCATCATAATCTGGACGCCTAAAGTGCGATGCCATAACTCTTGGATAACGTACTAAGCGCGGAGATCTGGACAAACAAATATGCAGAAACCGCCGAAAAGACCGAAGCAACTAATCACGAACCAGGAGAGTTCGATTTGGGAATGGATTGCACGGGAATAGTTTGAGTCTAAACCTCACCTCCATGAAATCTCTCACTCCCAAAACACAAGTACTCGGTGAACACTATTTTCATTGTTTTACAACCCCTACCGCATTTTTTTCAAACTCGCAACGATCCCAGTATCGGAGACTGTGGTGGGTCCGAATGCCACAAAAATCCATTGATGGTTCAGGTTAAACGCGAATGAGGCCCGCTATACGACCTTGGAAACTCAAACATTTCTTTCTTTGCTTTTTCGACCCACCTCTCAGTATATTCTGCGGTTTGTACAAGCTCTTAGCTTCTAATACCGCAATAAACTAATAAACTTTTCAACTTTTGAACTATTAGCGGGAAGGGAAAATGGTGGAAAACATCAGCAGCTATTGATTAACAGGCATTCATTATTATAAGTAGCCTGAGCCTGACATGACAAGTGCTTGGATGAAATCGTTTGGTAAGGAATCAATTAACAAATCAGCTCCAACTGACAACCGGCACAGAAAGGTTAAAGTAATCGATTTGTTAAAACAGGATCGAGTCTGAACCTGATCGTACTGTCTCCACCTAATGACGGTAAACAGCCAGAAACCGGTAGTGGTGTGTAAGGGATGGGGATGTGAGCACCACAATACAAGGATCGAGTCTCTTGTTCGTTTTTCACGTGCATAATGAATACTACCCAAATCAGCGTTGATTCACATTGTTACAATGGTTGCTGGACAACGTTTGACGCATTAATCCTGAGTTAGGAATCTTTAGGAAATCTACGGCTGATCAGAAAACAAGAACGACATGCTTGAAGTTCAAACGAGTGACCCGAGGTTTGGGTCAAGACAGAAAGGTGAGTTGGTCTCATATTAACTGAAACAATTATCTCCTTGCTACAAATAAAATCAAGGGCATGATGAAAATACAAGAAAAAATCTACTTATCGATTAATAATACACCCTATGTTGTCATGAGTGAGTTAATAATTGCGTTTAAGTATTTCCTTCAGAGGCACAAACTACGTTAACCAAAACGCCAATAATTCAATTTTTGTTGATGCTGTTAGCCGAAATGATGGCATCCAGTCAGTCGTGCACTAAACTTGAATCTAATCTGACAACATGCAAGCAATGATAAGCTCCGTATTCAGTCAGTTATCCAAATATTTCTGCCTTAATTCATCTTGCCAAGTTTTCAAGAAGCAGTTACGGAGTTCCTAATACAAAACAACTCAAAGTAATATATTAACTGGGCTGATTATCATTTTTCCGTGTAACTCTCTTATTGTTTCTATTCGATGGTTACGAACATTATAAATAAACACCTAGGATTTGAATGCAGTCAGCATGAACATGTTTGTAAATGATGTTTGTATGTGAGAGGAACCGGCGTATAAAAGTTGCGATTATGTCCTTAATGTTCAAAATCAAGTTTTTAATTGTATTGCACAACATGCCAAAGTATTGATCTGGATAAGGAAATTATCGATAATGACTATATAGATTAATCAATAAATGTGAGATCAAACTTTAAATCACCTAACTCACCAGTGACCGATAAGTTATCAACATTGAACCTCAGCTTGCTTGAACGCCTTGATTTTCGTTCATTTTTTCATTGGTTAGGTCGAAAAATATTCGACCAATCAGGTGGAGGAAAATTTATATTGGTGCTAAATTTGGATTGGCCCCCAGAGAAAACATATCGCAAGATATAGTTTAAATTTAGGACGAAATAATAGCTGACACTGTAAAATTGATGCGCAAACGGTAAAATATTTATGAACGCTCACTAGAAAAATGATTTTCATCCACCAAAGACATCTTGCTGCAAAATTGAAAATAAACAAATAGCAGCATAATTTATCGCACTTTAATCAGCTCAATATTTAAACATATTTTAAAAAAATAGTTGTACCATCAACTACGGATGACATAATCGTATATTGATTCTTAGTCAAGCAATAGCACGTGCTGTTTGTGTTGTAAATACCAAGATGAAAGGACAATTACCGAACTAGCTTTCTATCAGATCTCAGAACTCAGACGTTTTTATGGCAGTAAAATCTTTCAAGAATCAATGGGGACAGTCACATTGCGCACGGTTCGATATGGATTCAATGAGCATTGAAGCGAAAATCTCAACTGATTATGAGCATATGATTTCGTCGGGTGTAAGATATTCCACGTGAAACAGAACGGAGAAAAATTAGAACGAATATTCAATCGAGAATTTGGGATGCTTAAAGCCTTTGAATGTCTGTGTGTCCGAGAAAGGTCCGTGGGATTAAGTAATGATTAGAGGGGATGATTGTCGGTGTGTAAAATTTTGAATGCCAGCATAAAGTCACACCGTATTCATCGTTTGGTAAAATCATGTAGGGCACGTTTTGACATTCGCTCTTGGAAAAGCGAATTTTTATAACGGGGGATCAACTTAGTCGCATGGTGATAAATCCTTTCTACTTTATGGTGCCGAGGCTGGGATGGAATATTCCGTTGCAAGATGTACGTATGTGGTAATTAACCGGGGTTAGGTTTCTGGCATGAAACCCCCGAATATCTTATCAAGCAGACCAAAGATACAGCAAGATTCATTATGCATAGTTCAGCAATGATGTCCAAGCTTGAGGTTACACGACACACAAACGCTGAGATCCTTTTCACCAATCCTATAGACGGGATCTTCCACGCCAAGCTGATATGTTTACAGGATTAAATGGCAAATCATTTGACTGGGACCAGCGAAATAAGGTGCACAAAGCCCGTTGTAATAAGTCTCCGAATTTTGATTTTGATTTTAATTTTCAACAGTATCAAATTACACTCAATATCCTTCGCCATGTCATTCATATACACCACGAACAGAAGAGGTCCAAGAGGTTCAATTACATAATTATACCTGCATTAGGGTGCGGGCCTAATTTTTTATCTCTGTCAGCTAAATATGTGAATGCTTAGACAGTAAAAGCTTATTTCCAATAATCTTATTTCATATATAACACCCAACATTTAATTGCTACGACCACAACAATTTTTATGTGATTCAGTGTTTTGTGTGTGTGGATGCATGTTTGCATCAATACAAGATTTCACTTTTGATGCGTATCATGTAAATCAGTAACCAAGAATCAAGATTTATTGGTTAAAAAATCAATTACTTAACGTATACCATTGGATGACTGCTATAAAACTTAAGAGGATTCAATCAAAATTCTATTGAGGTGTTTGCTTTGTGTGGGTTTATAAGGGGTTCAAATACGGGGTCGATAATGCAGTGCTCTTTGATATATGTATCAAGTTTTGATTTGAAAACGCCGATCACTGTAGCGTTCACAATACCTTGTGGTAGTTGATTCCACTAAAAGCAAATACGCACAGAGAAGAAATGGCGTTTGCAATCGAGTCTTGAGTGCAGTATAACCAGACAATTTGAATGACTCCGTGTAATCTTAGGGGAAACGACTTCTGTCAAATCTCGAAGAGGGTGATTTTCCATTCGCAGTATTTTATATGTTAGGACCATGTTGCTCCTTAATCTCCAATGTGCAAAATCGGTCAATACCAGCATGGCCATTCGCTCTTGATATGGGATGTGCCGCATTCCATCAACTAGCTTAGTCACTCGGGGGTAAATTTTATCAAGAAATGTAATGTATTTTCGAAGCCACGGTGCCCAAACATGGATCATGTATTCGATTGTTGGATGGATGTAAGTATTTATATAGTTGTCAGGTTAGTTACAGCGACGTTTAATTTATGAAAAAAGACATTTTGAACTAGCAAATAGCATCGTTCAACACAAGCGAAGAATATTAGACCAATCTAACCAAGTAACCATTTTAGGTCGCCGGTTTTTCAGTTTTGAATTCACCTTACAATCGATTATTTTCAAAGTGAACTCAAAAGATCGCGGCAGTATGAATTGCTTTATTAAGGATTCAGCCGGAAATCAAGTATCATGGTTTGCCATGATTACGAAATTGGTGGGTGGCACATTATGTTTTGTGAGTCCTGAATCCGCCACTTAAAATGGATACAAAGAAGTCGCAATAAATTCTGCACAACTGTCCGACTGTTCGCTCGAAAGTTTTCGATGCATCATGTCATAACTGATTAAACCAATCAAAGCACGTGATGCAAAAGTGTTACATATTGATTGTTATTTTAAATGACTTCGATAAATGCCCCGATAATCTGAGGCATTTTTAAACCTGGTTATTGTCAATATTTATGTATGTATGAACTCATTAGCCTGATCTAGAGAGTGTCGTGCAGACGTAGACTGCCCGTGGGATGAGATAGTTTCGGGTTGCCCAGGCCTAGACAGATATAAGAAAGAGAAATTTTCACATGCAGCTGAGTACCGATGGCGAATCAATTTAGCAAGGTTTACCTTTAATTAAACAGTTCTGAAAGACCGCAAATGTGTAGATCCGTGCACATTTGTAATATGTACATGTACAGTAGAATTCTATGCTCTTAGTTGATTACTGTGCTCCGTGTATTTTGTCTACGAATAATCATGCAGTAATATCGCCTTTTCATCCTGCTTCATAGTATATTGCGTATGTACTCGGACTCGAAATCTGTAATGGTGATCGATCAATGGCAAAACAGTATCACTGGTCCTAATGCGATTTCTAAGACAAACGCGACGTTTTTAATGTTATTTCTCAAAGATATCTCACAAGACAGCACAAATGTCTATTTTATAATTCGTTTAGCATAGGCAACCACGATAACCACTCAATCTCATCGAATGAGAAGCTTATACCACAGATTTTTTGGAAAACATGAATAAACTCGGTCAAATTTATTCCAAGTGAATTCATTTGGAAGCTGTCCATTTGAATGCTTAGCCAGAATATTTTGGTTTATCTCCTCGGAAACTATCATTCAAACAAAAATTGCATGCACATTTTTGAGCTGTTTGTTTTCATCTAACGGGGACCACAAAATAGAATAGTGTGCCTTGAAATATTTATGCCATGGTTGGATAAAGCTGGAACGACCAACCAGTTCTATCACATGAGCCCATACTCATGTAGACATGGTTTAAACCCATGAACATGAATGAAAAAGCTCGTTTGCATGGGCCTGGGCAACCTGACAGTATCTCAGCCCACGTGTAGGCTCTGACTGTTCGGCACTTTGTCTGGATCAAGAATCAAGAATCAAGTTTGTGCTTTCATACTTACTTGTATGGTGTGTGTGTGTGATGGAAATGCGTGCAAATGAGCTTTTTAGTTCATGGACATGGGTTTAAACCCAGTCTAAATGAGTGTGGGCTCATGTGATTGAACAGGTTGGTCGTATCAGCATTATCCAACAGTGGCATACAAGCACAACCTGTTTACCATTCTTCCACTGTTTCAAGCGCATGTGGATCCTGATCCTACTGTCCATACCTAATGAGTGCAAACATCACGAAACCGGTCGGGGGGTGTGATTGTAAAGCATGCAAGTGAATATTTTGATCTTACACAACGTTTTATTTCGTAACCACTTTCACCCAGGTAACTAAGTATAGCGTTTATAAACGCAATCGCAGATTAATTCTTTGTCAAGTGATAACACATTCATATATGACACATATTGCGTTACCCATACTCTCAGTCACGACTAACTGTCATCAACAAACAACCTAAACCTCATAGTATGAGTAAGAATTTAAAACACTCACTCTATACTATTGTTAAGTAAGTCAACCTTATCAGAATTAATTTAGCGTCTATTGCTGCGGAATTTATTTCCGACAATTCGCCTTCAATGGCACCCTGGATGCACCCAATGCCATTGGATTTGCATCGAGAAAAATATCGGTTCCGTTTATTTGGTATCCAAAGCAATTATCTTTTGAAAAGGCATTATCACAATTATTGATAGCCTCGGGATTCAAATTTGTTCTACGAATCATTTGCTCCCATATATTTGCGGGGCATGTTGATAGCCGACTAAATTGCCACTCAGAAAATACACACAATGCAATGTAACAGGGAGCGTTTTATGTTTACCAGAGCGTTGGGGGGTCTTTCAGACACTATGACCTCTTTATGTCTGAGTCACGACATGGTAGAATAACCCATGGCGTGCCTCGGTTGCCATAGGTGTCGTGTCAGCTCTGTCTGACATAATCCAAAAATTAACAGCGGTGTGATGTTCACACTACCGCTGCTGAAATACGAGAATATTATCCGCGAACTGACCTCACAGATTGACATCGAGAAGGATTACATATCATTCCGACGTTGTTTCAAATACGATAGGCTCGGCCTGGTCCACGTAGATTTGATAAGGTTTGTGCGTATATTACACAACATTTTTCCTTCTAGATGATCGTAAAGACGTTTTGCTTTGATTGTTTCGTCTACAAAGTTTCCCAGATTCAATTTCAAAACGCGAGGTATCTTCACAGACACGGTGGTTTCAACAACAAAACACTAAGCATTTGGGAGTTATGTTCCTTAGCATCCAGCTGATATTTGCAATTCTTGAAAGGAAATAACTGTGCGCTTTTGAGCAGTCGTTAACAGTGACATATAATGATGTTTAAAGACAAAGCGATCCCTTTACCTAAAACATTAAATCCTACACTTAAGAACCATTAAATGAATTTCGTTACCTTAAACAAGAGCGGTTTAAGAGTTACATTTTGTGCACTGTTTCAAGGCTCAATTGAGCGTAATTGGTACTGTCTTTACGTGATGACGGCAAATAGTGAGAACCCATTTGAGGTGTTCAAGTGCCTGTGACTGTGAATCGCATCTTGAAGCTACGTTTGAACGTCGAGTTTGCTTGTACGAAACCTGTTTATCAATGGATTCAGTTTTTTCAATCACAACTTACGGAAAATTATCGCAAATGTATTCACTAGCTGTCAGAAACCGCTTGTGTGCTGTAAGCGCTGCAAATATGAGCACCGAAGCACATAAATTAAGCATTTTTGCCGAATATGTAACCTTGATCGGGATAATATCACAAATTTCGCTGGAGAACAACCAGTTTCCATTTTTCACAAACATAATTTAAAATATATAGAACACTATTTTTAAAAACCAACATACAACGTGCATATTGATAGCTTGTTGGCCTAGAAATATAAATCTGCGTAAATGCCACCAAGAGTGTTAGGGTACCAGAACGTAATTCTGAAATAGCTGCGTAAGCGAATAAAGAAAATGTTGGCAAAAGCCGTTGAATAAGCATACTTGTTGCTTGTGGTGATGGTCTCCTTTTTTCGATATCGACCATGGATGAACATCACAATCGTATGATGGTTTCATGCTCTGCAGGTTTTCGAATGACTAGACAGTCCGATTGGCCTGGCCCGAAGCGCTCACAGCGATGAGCAGTGCTCAGAGGATCGGTGTCAGTTGTACGCCGGCGGCGTAATCTACGTTCAGCAACCAAGAGCGGTATTTGCTCCTCCCCAGCTTGCAGATGATGCTTTAATCAGTGTCTCTAAAATGAGTGGCCAAGATCAAGTTTTTCTCAACCCTTTCGTGAGATTTCTTATTTCTTTTGCAAATGTCTTTATAGCGCAAGCGCGAAGAAGCAGGCTGGAAATGTTTAGTGGTATGCGAATCAACGTTCATGTAATACTTGTTTTTCTGTACCTAGTTCCGAGTTCATCCGCAATAGGTTATTAAACAAAAAGTAACATAATGACCCAAAGAAGAAGAACGAAGCTTTATAAGAAAATTTCGAAATTTCAGCTTGAAACTAATGTTAAAAAGAAGTATCATACACTACGAATTCTGTGGAAATTTCACGTAAGAAATGTGCACATGATATCAAGGAGATAAACTCGGTCGTAATTATTTAACAAACAGTTCCTTTTGATAAAAGTATCTTGATGCAAATGCGACAAAGGACCTTCGACATGTGTTTTGATCGAGTCTTTGAGAAAGGTTGAACTTGAATGGGATCGCCATGCAGCGAGTGGGAATTTTCGTTAAAGATAATATTTCCAAGTCAATCTCCAAGTCAATATCTTCCCAAAAGACGAGAGTTTGCGCGTGAAAGTGTCCTGAGGCCATGTTTGAGCAACACTAAGTCTTTTGAAAGAAAAGCCGGAAAATAATGGGTGAACGGTACAAAAGGAGATAATATATAAGAGACTAGGAAGTGAGAAATTTGCTTAAACTTAATGCCGTGAGAACGAAGAAGAAAAGCGTAAAAAGAAAGCCTACGAAATCTAGGAAGTAGTGAATATCGACGATAAGTCCAAGTAAAGTTGTCTGTTAAGGTGACGACTACATAGTTGAAATTATTCTCTGTAGTCAGTAATGAGGAATTAATTCTAGATAAATTATGACTACTGCAACATTCTTCGCAACGGTTACCACGCAGATTAATGAACACAAAGTCAGCTCATTATTCGGGATTAAAAGCAAGGCACATCATTTCATCTTAAACAGCGAAGAATAGTAGTGCCTTTTCAAAAAATTCGAAACAAAAACGGACTTCACTGGTTTGTATAATTTTGTGTGAAATCTTTTCTTTTCTTATGTTAACCATACCTGTTCTCTAATTTAACTTCTTAATGCATACCCATACTTTTGAGCAGTTGTTTATTCAAATGTCAAAAACAAGATAGCAATCTCCGTTTCGTGCTAATATACAAAAGAAGCTTACGTCTGCAAATGGATATTGTGAGGGTATATTCGGCACGACAACCAAGCACTTGTCGCCTTACAAATTTGAGGTGTGTTGGCGCGGAAAGCTGACCACTAGATTGTTTAGCGTCGAACGATAGGTAAGAAGTACAAATCCATGCAAGAACTTCTCGTGGGGAAAGAATACCAAAACTCTAACCCATTCCTATTCACTGTTTTCATCATCTATATTCATTAGAAAAGGTGAAAACTTAAAGCCGTTTTATTAAAAAAATTGTATAGGTTGCTCAAAAGAAAAACAAAGATATGAAAAAAACAAGAAATGTCTAAATATCGGTAGTTAAATGTAGCAAGACTAGAAAAAGTAAAAATTCAGTGTACAAGGGATGGGGATGTGAGCAACACTAAACATTGGTCTTTCATATGCGCCTCGAGCGCTTGGCAAGGAATCACTTTGTGATTCTGTATTTGAACATCGTGGTTCTTAGTAAGAACCCTATATAACTGTGGTATACAAGTCTAACTTGGTTTTACCGCTTTTCCACTGTTTCAAGGCTCACTGTCTCCACCTGAAGACGGTAAACAGCCACAAACCGGTAGTGGTGTGTAATGGATGGGGATGTGAGACCACAATACCTTAAAAAATATTAAAAAATAGTAAGTAACGAAATTTCAAACGAGGGTCTTGCAAATATCGATTTTCTATAAAACCATTATCATTGGATACTTACTACGAACCATTCATTCACCGTAATATTATCACGCATTGTTTGAAAGAGCAAGAGACCGTTTATTGAAATGTAAAAGTTCATAATCTTCCGTAATTTCAAAATTTCACCACATTTGGCTCAAAGATTTTTAGGTTTGATAAAATTGACACATTTAGATAATAAGCAGTGACGACTGAAATAAAATCAATTTCGGGACATGCATTACTTTTTGTATGCAAATTCAAATCAAGCGCATGCGGATCCTTATCCTACTGTCCCTAGCTGATGAGTGCAAACAGCACGAAACCGGCCGTGGGGTGTTGCGTGACTGAAAACTATGAAAATGAATATTTTGTTTCATTTGGGATGTCAGTTGAACACTGGGAAAAATATCGTGAATCTTTATTATATTTATACTTGCGACTACTCATGAGTAGGGACAAATCTGCCTTAATCACACGTCTGACGGGAGTGCCGCCAATGGTTCGCGTTTCATCTGAAATCAATAACTCGGTTTGGTGTAACTGAATTCCACAAAATCCCAGCTTCCCTCTTACATTTTGGGTGGGCAAATATAATAAATAAATCAAGTTTTTCAGAATCACTAAATTAGCTCCAAGCTCTATTTTACATTACTTTTGCGCAGCTGCATTTGTCAGTTACATCGATGTTTCGAATTATGGTATCTCACGCATGTTGACCAGAGGGAAGGACACTATCAAGTCGCATTCCCGCCTTCAAATCCTTTAGGCTGTACGTAGTCTCAGGGCATCTATATCCACTTTCACAGTCAACAACCAGGTCTTTACTTGACCGCCTTATCGCCGACGCTAAGTATGCGGTGGCTTGGGGTCAAGGATAAGTCTGTCTGTGGCTGGATGTGATTAAACCACCTCAAACCGACTTACGATGTAAACATAGTACAGAAGAATATCGTCGCACCCCCTGTGAACGGCAGTTTGTGATATCGATGCCCGAGAATATCCACAGCACAGACGTTATTTATTTTGAGATTCCTTGACTGGCTCGTGCCCTTCAACTGTACAAAAGCATTCCGTGCATGATCAACCCCAAACTTCACTTGATATTTAGATTGGCCATTGGATATAGTGGCGCCAATGTATTTGAAGACTGAAATGTATTCAATCACACTATGTATGTATGTATGTATTAAAGCACAAGCCTGATCCAGGCAAAGTGCCGTACAGCCAGAGACTGCACGTGGGCTAAGATACTGTCAGGTTGCCCAGGCCTAGACTAATGGACGTTCAATTGCTCTAGTAGAGTTGCAAGTGGCTCTATTTAAGCTAACGAGTTTAAAGATGACCCTGGCCAAATGTATGATTTCCCTTAAACAACCAAGGCCTACAGAGTCGAAGACAGCTTGGAAATCGATACAACATGCAATCGGTTGCCGTTGATATCGGACACGGTGCTACCGGAATACTACGAAAGGCGGCTAACATCGTGCTAAATTGATTGGCCATCGGCAGTGAGCTGCATGCTGAAACACGCTGGAGTCTCACTACCATTTCTATTTCCTTTCACATACATGTTTAGCACTGGGCAACCTGACAGTATCTCAGACGACGTGCAGTCTTTGACTGTGCGGCAGTTTGCCTGGATCAGGCTTGTGCTATCATACCATACCATACCATACGAAAGGCGAATATTTTGATACCCAATATACTAAGTTGTGAATATCTGTGGACAGAGATTTCTTCCTGCCTACCTATTGATTACAGTTCAAACGCATTCTCTCGATGCGACCGGCGTGTAACGCTGCGTCTGATGCTCATGATCAAAACTTGGCCCAAGACTTTGTTCCGAATTATCGTTGAGTTACCAATGCAATTTGTCGCTCACATCGTCATCTGCTTGCCGTCATCAAGTGGAGACAGATCACGTTCGGTGAGTCTTGCAATAGTATAACAGTGATAAACAAATGTTGAAGCTGCCGCGACATTTCTCGCATTCGTAGTGCATATCCTGTTTCAACTTTAAAAAATGTGCTTTTGGCTCATGCTAACGACAGATAAACAGCACTCATTGCAAAAGACTGCTCATTAGGAATTTGACGAAACCACAATAAAAGCTATGTAAGCGTTTCGAAATAAGCTCCTCGGTTTTAATGTTGGCATAGGGAAGCACATCAACATGCAGAGATTACGGTGATCGGATCACGTATTATGGATGCATGAACACGGAATTTAAAACGGGTTCTGGTCTAAGTTTACGACATGCGTTTTTTCCTTTGTTGTCAAATATAATACAAGATCGAATAAAAATTATGACACATAATAAAACACACTTGCGACACCGACTTCGGTTTACAGCTATATCTCGAAAGGTTTCCAGCCAAGTGTTAGGTGGAGCTGTTGGACCCCACCCGGGTAAGGGAATACGTCTCACTGAGCCTAGCGCTACGGCGAGTTTCTTCATCCCAACACACCACGTCATGAAGTGGCGAACCAGTCGTTTATCACAGCTCATACCAGGATCTGCGAATGAGGCGCGGTATAGCAAACAGTGATGAGGCATTCTTAAAGTCTTAAATCTCAACCACCACAAAGGAGCAAGCATCAGCATTTCTCTCAGTCCATTGCCGCTTGATCCTAACACCCGCTTGCAGACATATATATTCGAAACGCAATGTTGCTGCTGAATGCCAGCAATCCTACGCAGGCAATGGGCGTCAAAAACAGAAAGCAAACAGACATGTTCCGCAGCCATAGAGGTGTCTGGCAAGCCGACTGCGTCGTATATTCGACCTTTAGTATGAAGTAAGACATCGTGTCGACGTCACAGATGACGAGGGTTAAACCCGATTTGCGCGCCGCCGTAAAATCTCTTTCGCGACGCAAATGACACCAGAGATACAACTACCAAGGTAAAGAAAGCTGTCGACCAATGCAAGTTTGACATCGCAGTTAGATTTGGAAGAGAGCCGCTCCAATCCTGGGTGTGCTTTACACTTGTTAGGTGCGGCGCAGGGCTTGATGAACAGATGGGTCATCTCCCAGGGGTGCGATGTCATACGCACACATAGATCGGTAGACCTCTCAACTGGCAAACAGCTCGACACGCGTCCATGAGGTCAGCCAAACCTTTCCTTAGTACATCGCCGATCGCATAGTTTAAAAGAAACGCCAAGTTAGGACAGCCTTGCAGCACCCCAATAGTGATATCGAACGACGACAACTGCCCCTATGCTCGAAACCTGCCCGAGGTTTGTCTCAGCTAGCGTAGTTGTATCAATTACACTGCGTCGTTAAATGACGTGATCTCGGCACATATTTCCAAGGCGACCGTAGATTTCCGCCTGGCGTGAGAATGGACTAGCACTGTTACTCAAATGTAGCCTACATAGCAACAATTAGGGTTATCATTTCATGGGTGCAAAACGTACAGAGCACATTCAGCGTTTTTAAGTATTTAACAACCGTTGTCTCCGCAGCATTTTGGGAGTTAGCTGTTGCAGTCGCATACGCAACTATGCTTTCCGAAATAAGCTCTTCGGTATGTTGACATCGAGAAGCAGATTAATCAGCATAGGTTAGCTAGATGGGCCACGTTTTACGGATACCGCAACACCGACTTCCGAAAAGAATTGTTTTGGCGACGGTACATTCCGATTGGCGTAAACCTCGTGGTGGCCAAACCGTCACATGGCAAAAGCAGGAAAAAAACACTTACTGGTAACCTTTCCAGTCGGCACAGCAAGTCTTCCTGGCTGCAATCTGCGATCAGATATCGCAGTGGCTAGTTACGATCCAGTATATGTCCCGAAAGCGTAATCAGTGGCGGTTTTGCACTAAGCAAGTGGAGTGACGAGGAAAGCTTGTTAAAATCCATGGCAGTTGAAGCCACAAGGAAACTTTCATGTTAATGCCGCTCTACTCGTTCATGAAACTTGATTGAATGCCAGTTCCATTCGAGGTATAAGTAACCTAATTCCAGTTTATTTGTGCTTACCCTTCCATAGAATCCGTAGCAATTGAAGCACCACCCTTTCTTATCTTTTTGGGATTTACTTTTTTCATGGTTGTATAACAGTTAAGAATTCGGTACCTGCTACCAGTCTGATGGTGACTCAGCAGACAGCTCTAAAGACTTTAGATATTAATTGAATCGAATGCCGACGGATGTCCAGGAATACGAGATTTAGCCTACGAAACGCATGGCGTTGCTTCAGTATGTATGTATGTAAGCACAAGCCTGATCCAGGCAAAGTGCCGTACAGTCAGAGACTGCACGTGGGCTAAGAAACTTTCAAGTTGCCCAGGCTTAGACAGATATGAGAGGGGAATAGAATATAAATGGTAGTGACGCCAGCCTGGGTTTCAGCATGCAACTCACCACCGATGGCTTCAGTAATTGACGGCGTGAAGACTTGACCTAAAAACACTCTTCCAGGGACACTATATTTAAAAGTAAAATCCACACAATGGTTGTTTGGAAGCCTTACGCGAAATCAGCGGTTCCTATGCCATTGATCATACCATACCATACAACAAGATATCAAAAATCGTATGCAGTTAAAACTACAAAACCAGACTGCGTTTTACAAGTTTCAGTTGCTTGATTCCTTTTTACAGGTATGCTTACTCACTTTTCCTGCTTCATGTTACTTGTCACTTTTAAAATCACTTACATTTAACGAATGGTTGAACATATTAACGTGGTTTTCAACCAGCCATTGGATGAAATGGAAGTATCTAGACTTCGATGTTGTTGTGAAAGCACAAGCCCGATTCAGGCAAAGTGCCACACAGTCAGAGACTGCACATGGGCTGAGATACTGTCAGGTCGCCCACGCCTAGAAAGATATGACAAAAGAAATTGAAAGAAAATAGAAATGGTAGTGAGACTCCAGCGTGCAGCTCACTACAGGTGGCCAATCAATTTAGCACGGTTAGCCGCACAGCACATAACGTCTTTGCATCGATAACAACTGAGGGTTATAAACCAGTAACAGCAACAACGGCATTGTAAAAGCAGTCTTAAGGGGTATTATTAGGTGACTGCAGTAAAAAACCGAAACCGGGCACGCAGATCGCTTAGAAGTTTTCGACCTGATTAGATTTTTTGTGAGTATCATCCACTGAAACGAAATTGTTCACAGGTCACCGAAATGTTTAAAAGTAACAAGAACGCAAATGCAATTTCACCAGAGGTATATTTTAGAAAAAATCGCTTTATTTCTTTCTTGATACACCAACAGTGCGACCACGGCGACCAGTAGTTCTGGTGTGCTGGCCACGAACTCGAAGACTGAAATGAAATTGTAAAATTCCATTAGGGCGATGAACATAAATTAAGAATTGCATACATAGAATGCCTGTGAAATCGATGAACTAGACAGGCCGAAAGTATACTAGGCTCTGTTAATAGCAGTATCAATTGGAATACAGTTACATGTCCACACAGACCTCTAGGATAACGTTCAATAAAAGCCTGTATACATGAAATCACAGGCATGGATCCAGGCAAAGTGCAACATTCAAACAAAGATACTGATATGCTGCCCAGGGTTTAACAGTCGAGGTGGTATGCTAAGAAAGCAAAAGCACCTTTAGCAAATTAATTTAACACGATGCAAAATTGCACAAAGTGCGAAGCACAAGAATGACATGTTTGTTGCCACGCTTTATGATATCGGTGCAACAAGATTTTTGTCGCAAGACAATTAGTCCCGCTCACAGAGACATAAGTGGCAGGGTGGAGTACTTGCAAATACTAACGTGAACATGCAATGTTTGCAAGGAAATGAGACAAATTGTGGTGAAATTTCGCATACGGGGAAATGTAAGCAACAGGAAAGACGGCTAAATGTGTCGTGTAAAATCTTGTCTATTAAGTTGGATGTCAACACGGTGAAAAATTGCACAAAGTGCGAAGCACAAGAATGACATGTTTGTTGCCACGCTTTATGATATCGGTGCAACAAGATTTTTGTCGCAAGACAATTAGTCCCGCTCACAGAGACATAAGTGGCAGGGTGGAGTACTTGCAAATACCAACGTGAACATGCAATGTTTGCAAGGAAATGAGACAAATTGTGATGAGAATTCGCATATGGAGAAACGCATGCAACATGAAGGACGGCTAAATGTATCATGTTATATCTTGTTCTTTAAGTTGGATATCTGTCAAGACGGTAAAAAATTGCGAAGCATAAGAAAGGCTTGTTTGTGGCCACGATTTATGATATCGGTGCAACAGGATTTTTGTCGCAAGACAATTAGTCCCGCTCACAGAGACATAAGTGGCAGGGTGGAGTACTTGCAAATACCAACGTGAACATGCAATGATTGCAAGGAAATGAGACAAATTGTGGTGAGATTTCGCATACGGGGAAATATAAGCAACAGGAAAGACGGCTAAATGTGTCGTGTAAAATCTTGTCTATTAAGTTGGATGTCAACACGGTGAAAAATTGCACAAAGTGCGAAGCACAAGAATGACATGTTTGTTGCCACGCTTTATGATATCGGTGCAACAAGATTTTTGTCGCAAGACAATTAGTCCCGCTCACAGAGACATAAGTGGCAGGGTGGAGTACTTGCAAATACCAACGTGAACATGCAATGTTTGCAAGGAAATGAGACAAATTGTGATGAGAATTCGCATATGGAGAAACGCATGCAACATGAAGGACGGCTAAATGTATCATGTTATATCTTGTTCTTTAAGTTGGATATCTGTCAAGACGGTAAAAAATTGCGAAGCATAAGAAAGGCTTGTTTGTGGCCACGATTTATGATATCGGTGCAACAGGATTTTTGTCGCAAGACAATTAGTCCCGCTCACAGAGACATAAGTGGCAGGGTGGAGTACTTGCAAATACCAACGTGAACATGCAATGATTGCAAGGAAATGAGACAAATTGTGGTGAGATTTCGCATACGGGGAAATATAAGCAACAGGAAAGACGGCTAAATGTGTCGTGTAAAATCTTGTCCATCAAGTTGGATGTCAATACGGCGAAAAATTGCAAAAAGTGCGAAGCATAAGAACGGCTTGTTTGTTGCCACGATTTATGATATCGGTGCAACAAGATTTTTGTCGCAAGACAATTAGTCCCGCTCACAGAGACATAAGTGGCAGGGTGGAGTACTTGCAAATACCAACGTGAACATGCAATGATTGCAAGGAAATGAGACAAATTGTGATGAGAATTCGCATATGGAGAAACGCAAGCAACATGAAAGACGGCTAAATGTATCATGTTATATCTTGTTCTTTAAGTTGGATATCTGTCGAGACAGTAAAAAATTGCGAAGCATAAGAACGGCTTGTTTGTGGCCACGATTTATGATATCGGTGCAACAAGATTTTTGTCGCAAGACAATTAGTCCCGCTCACAGAGACATAAGTGGCAGGGTGGAGTACTTGCAAATATCAACGTGAAAATGCAATGTTTGCAAGGAACTGAGACAAATTGTGATGGCAATTCGCATATGGAGAAACGCATGCAACATGAAGGACGGCTAAATATATCCTGTTAAAACTATTCCCTTAAACTGGATATCTGTCAAAACAGTGTGAAGCATAATAATGACATGTTTGTGGCCACGATTTATGATATCCGTGCAAAACAACATGAAAGTGAAATGACTGTAAAGCAAGTGAACGGTATATAGCTAGTTCCCTCAAGATGGATGCCTGTCAAGCCATATGGTTTGAAAACCAAAAAACGGCTCATGTTCAAATGAACGTTGAACATTATTGAAACACCACACCTTCGTCCCTGCAATTGGCAAGTGGCATGTTCTCATATTCAACTGAACCCTGGATATACAATGATCGGATTCGCACATTTAAACCAAGCGATCTGTAGTACTTGTCGAATCCATATACAGAAATCAAAATAGAAATGTAGTAAAGGTGAATTAATTGTGATGAATATGTATGTATGTATGAAAGCAAAAGCCTGATCTAGGCAAAGTGCCGCAGGGAGATTTCACGTGGGCTAAGGTACTGTCAGGTGGCCCAAACCTAGACAGACATGAGAAAGAAAATATAAGTTAGAAATATGTAGCATCACATTAGCTAATGTTAATGGGATGCAATGAATTTCGCAAGAGAAATAGTCCTGTAAACGTAAAACACGTCCAGGGTGGTGTCCTTGCGAAGAAGGTTAGAATTATCCATATAAACGGCAAAACATTGCATTTAATTGCTAAGTACAACAATATAAATTTTGGGGCTTTTACGGCAACTACGGAAAACTCTCTGATCAGCAATCTTCTGCGTCACTAACTACTATGTAATCGAAAATTATCTTTTACCCATGGCGTAGAGTTCTACATGGTTAAATTAATAATGAATAAATAATATTAATAAATAATAATCTCTATTAGGGGATAACGATACACCCCTATATTTACTCTCCGTGTACATTTAGACGTCTCCATCACAACTGTATACAATTCAAGCATGGACACATGGCTTTCACGCATTTTCATCAGGATTTAGATTTTAATAAGCGCTGGAGATTAGGAGCCTGATTTAATGAAACTATCCCTTAAAACAGGTCAGTACTGCAACCGCCTTTTTGATCATGATACGTTTTCACATATTTGTTTTACTTGGGAATACGAGGCGCGCGTAATCTCAGGCTACAGGATTGTTGTTCAGACGTTCTTCGGTAATAAATCTAATTCGATGACTGCTATCTGAAAGCGCAAGCATTGATTACTCTGCTGTTTGCATTTCGGGCAGTAACATTTCCAAAGGTGAAGTTGTTACGCTTGGTGCATCCTGTTCAAGTGATTGTAGCCAAACAGTTGCCCTTTTTTTTTAGAATTCATAAATTCTAATTCCGAATATCTAATAAGTCTCTACGTGAATATAATTTTATGCAAATGGGACGACTTTATTGAGAATATCAGTATGAAGAACTCTTCATGATCAAACTTCAAAGTTTGGGATTCGTTGAAACTCAAACAGCAAACAGCAAAAGTTATAATTTAATGACAATATTGATTTAGTAACATAGTCCAGGCCGAATTGAAAATATACCACCAGTTTGAAGTTATTACGAAAAGTTGGAGAAAAAGTATAACGCTTAGGAATACTTACCCCCAATAATGTCGAAGACCACGATTCGATCGAATTTTCTTTAGTCGTTCAACGTCCTCACGTAATTTCGCCTCCAATGCGCCGGACATGACCTGTAAATTTTTCCCATCAACAACATCGCGCTGCCTATTAAGAAACCAGACAGGAATCTTGTATTGACGAGGATTACTCATAACCATAACTAATTTGTCGAGCTCATCGTCTGTTAGTTCACCAGCACGTTTAGTTATATCGACATCAGCTTTCTTGCAAACAACCGTGGCGTAACGGCGACCCACACCTTTGATGGAACACATAGCGTTTACAATTTTTCTTTGACCGTCAATATTGGTGTTTAGCACACGCAAAATGTGCTGAAACTTTTCCGGAAGCATTAAGTCCTAAAATATTATAAATGTCAAAAGCACAATGTACCATGACTCCAAACCGAAAAATACCGCCACTGAGAGGTTATATAATCCAAAACACATATTAAAACAATATTATTTTTCATGCCTTTATGGCGAAGTTGATAGATAACAAAATAATAATAAATTTCTCGAATTTACCACATCTATAACAGCTGGGTAAAAATGTTTTCGGGTAATATTACCATGATTTAATTTCGGTTCAGTTCAGTTCAGTTGCACATGACAGCAAGTAGCCAACGAGCAAATTAAGCGTCCAAAATTACTTTCTTTGGATAGCTTCAGAGAAGCGACCGCCACTCTAAAACGTTTTTTCTCATTGTGCGTTGAATATCCCCGAGGATCGCGGAGACATGAGATTATCCGGGTTGCGTTTAGGAAGCACCCGGTTAAGATTAATGCTGGAAAAATAAAAAGCAATTTCTCTTCACCGGTATTGTGAGAATTCATAGAGAGAATAGTTGCGTATTACAAAACAGAACTTCAGCATTTACTTTATTTATCAGATAATTCTGAAAATGGTGAACTACCTGATCTTGCATAGCAATTTTGGGGAGTAATCAGTAAAATGCTTACTCCGGATGCCTTCCAAACATTCCATAAAACTCGCGACAGAAATGCAAGATAAATGTTTTTCTGAAATTTACAACCCTGAGGCTGAAAAAAGGATTTTCTGTGACTCTAGTCTACATCGATCCTTAGCAAGATTGCGTGAATGCTCGCGCGTGTCCATCTCTGGACTTAAGGCAAAGATGTTGTTCATTATAGCGCCGATCATCCACTTTAAGATCCTGAAAGTCACCTCTCCAATGACGGCGCATGCGTGAGAAAAGATATAGGGACTTCATGTGTGCAGCGTAAGTTTTTTTTCCTCGCTGACCCTCAATCATGCTAGTTGCGGGACGCTGTTAGCTTTTGTGTCGAACGACGTCTTTCTTGTATTAAGGGCACCACGCCTAGACACAATATTCTAAATGCGGCCCAACTAATGCCTCGTAAAGTGACTGGAATACATTGGGTCTTCTGATGGATAATACGGATCTTAACTGAAAATGTACTTTGAGAGCACATTGAGCTGTAGCGGCACTTTGGTCCTCCAGTTTGAAGTCAGTCCAGCTAGTACTCTCAAATCCTAAAAACGTTGTGGCGTTAACACTGAGAGAATTGTCGGACACCTGAACTGTAATCTTCTCAACCGGTGTTGACAAGAGTTGGCTCTTAGTAAGGTTCAGTGGGAAGTCTCACTGGTATGACAAGGTTATAACCCGTTCATGTTCGTGCATCAAGATATCTTCATCCGTTGATCCGATGAACATCATATCATCCGCGAAAATGAAGCATGGACAATTCGAGGCAGACGACGAGTCATCAATGAAAATCATGAATACAAGACGACAGATTACTGACCCTTGAACTACCCTACTGATCACGTCGGTTTGGTTGAACAGCGTAGATCCTACCCGAACTCTGAATATCCTACCTGTAAGGAATACCTTTATCTAAGCTAGTAGAATACCACGTATGACTTTTACTGCTAGCTTAATCTCTTGGAGGCGGTGAATCACGGAATAGAAAGCCTTGCTAAGTCTGGGTAGACTGCTTCGACAGGTTTCCCTCCATCCAACCTTTTCGTGACATTATTGAGAAAACTAAGAAGGTTAGTCAGGCAGGAGCTGACGGATTTTGTCAGAAAATAGTTTTTCCAATACTTTCGAGACGATGCTAGTAAGGCTGACAGGTCAATAGTTACCAATAGTTGACCTGCAACCACCCTTGTGTATTGGTTATATTATGACTTCATTTAACTCACTAGGAACCACACCCATGTTCAAGCATGAATTGAAGAGCTTGCATTATTGTTCTGTAAACACTGAGGCGAGTTACTTTAGCATAATTGAGTGGATACCATCTTATCCCTTAGCTTTGTTGACGCGAACATGGATAACTGCCTCATACATCTTAACTATATTGAACTGAGAACTTAGAACTCAGAACGTTTTATGGTAGAACCAGCAATAATTTTGACAATAACCATAGGATGATAACGTATATTGAAGAAAAATATAAAAGCTCTCAAAACTCAATGGGGACAGTCACATACCTCCTGGTTTGTCAAATAATCATCGAGTTTGGAAGCGAAAACTTCAACAGATTCCGAGCGTGTGATTTCTTCCGGCAAAATGTTCAAAGTGAAACAAATTCTTACCGATAAAAATTACGACGAATATCCAATGGAGAATGCGGAATGCTTAAAGCCTTTGTATGTTTTTGTGTTAGTTTAAGACCATTAAGCTTAAGCAAGTGTTTAAGGGAATGGTTTTCAGTATTCAGGATTTTGAATGTCAACATGAGGTCAATACGTATCCGTCGTTCGGTAAAATCGTGTATGTTCAGTTTTAACATTCGCTCATTGGAGGGCAAATTTCTGTACCGGGAGACCAACTTTATAGCACGATGATAAATCCTGACGAGTAGTTCGATATCCTTCCTCAGTCATGGTGCACAGGCTTGGATGTAATATTCCATAACAGGACGCCTATACGTATTGATTAAGAGAAGTAGGGTTTCGGGCGTATAAATCCTGAATATACTTTTTTAGAAGACTCAAGATACGGCAAACTTTATTGTACACTATCCGGCAATGATGTCCAGGATTAAGGTTTCACGACACACAAGTACCCAGATCTTTCACTGTGGTGGTCCAGATGAGATCTTGCGTGCCGAGCTGATACGTGTGGTGCAGATATTTTCCAAGCTACAGCAGTTTACATTTCGCAGGATTAAATGGTAATTCATTTGACTGGGACCAACGAAATAAGTTACACAGATACCGTTTAAACGCCGTACAGTTATTAACAGGCCTGACACGTTTCCATATTTTATTCTCATCGGCAAATAGTATCACGTTGCATCCAATATCATCTACTATATCGCCCATATACACCAATAATAGAAGAGGTCCCAGCACCAAGCCTTGAGGAACTCCATTCGCGACGTCTATTTTCTACATAAGGTGCTGTCAACGCGAACTTGGACGAGTCTATCAGTAAGATAGCCCCTTATTCAATTCAACAATATTCCCATTATTCCTTAAGCTTCGAGTCTTTTCATTAGAATGTCATTGTTGACTCTATCGGAAGCTTTGGAAATATCAATGTAGCAAGAATGTACACCCATACCTTAGTCTAGTGCCTTTGTCCAATCCTCAAACGTTGTATGAAGGTTAGATGAACAGCAACGATCTCTCGGAAAACATTTTTATGTTGCGGTCAAAATATTTTGGTTTTCAAAATGTTCTCTTATGTGCTCACTCATAATGCGTTCCGTTAATGTAGAGATCACCGGAAGTAGCGTTACCCGTCTATATTTTGCTGTGTCTGAGCGGTTACCGCTTTTATAAATAGGAGTTATCGACCCTGCTTTCCAATATGGTGGTGTTTTTCCTTCATTTATGCTGATATTGAATGTGCGAGTGAGAGGAAGTATGGCGGTTGTAATTTTGTCTGCCCCATGGGGACTACTTTTCGTTTAGTTGACAAAGTTCCCGCCCAACCATATATTTATTGACCGTCATTTCACTTAGTAATTCCAAACACGGCGAATTCTGTAAAACTTGATATGGGATACAGCCAATAGGATTAAAAACAAGTGAGTAAGACGTTGCTAAAACATCGGCAGTATCTTGGGCAGAGTGAGTCAATCCAGTAGGTGTTTGTACAGAGAATACGCCTGGTTAGAATATTGATCGCTTATTTACTATCTTCTAGAGAAGCTTAGGATTCTTCACCACTCTGCTGAGCAAGTTGTATTGGAACAGCATGCGATCTTCTCTTACAAAAGTATTGACTTGATTCCGTATCTTACAGAATCGCCTCAAAGTTGCTTCCGTGCCAAAATTCTTATGAATCACCCAAGACTCTTGCTTTATAGGTAACCATTTCTTAGTTCTACTCAGGATAACAAACTGGTAGTTGTGGTTGTATTTGTGTAGTATAAAATAGAGTTTTCGTCGATCTTTGTATTCAGATAATTCAGAAATATATTGTACTATGAGCCAGAATCCATGCAATCAAACTCATGAGTGTGTGCATCCAGGACACTGATATTTTAGGATTAAAATAGTATTTTTCTTATGACTTTCATCTGTTCGCTCAAACATACATACATAACCAAATGAAAGCATCCCATGATCACTTTTTCTTAGTTGTGCCAGGTGTTGTATATCCTTTACCACAGTTGCCTCAGGCGTTAAGACAAGGTGAAAGGTTGAAGGTTGGTCCAGACCCGGCCTGCGAGTTGGCTGGTTAACGTGGTTGTGCAATGAAGCAATTTCTATAACCTCCTTGAATTTATGTTTAAACGAATGCAGGGAGAGTTCACCTCTTAAAAACAGATGCAGGAGATTAAAATTGTCAATGATCAGCAATTGCGTATTGTGGCAGCTTGTGATGTATTCCAAGAATTCGATTAGCTTATCAATAAATGAGCTTTCGGATGATGGCGAGCGGTAAGTGATGAGTATCATACATTTATCTCCATTGACTAGGTTTACTGAACACCACATCGTCTCAGGAAGAATAAGATCAGGATGATCGTTTACATTACACTGCGCTAAACGTTCATGGAGGTAGACTGTTACTCCACCACCGGATCTTCGATCACGATCGCGACGGAGTAGTGACATTTTTGGAATCAAAAGCTAAGCATCAGGCATGTAGGGCTGGATAAAATCTCTGTAATTGCAACCAAATCGGGTGAAAGTCTATCACAAAGCTCACATAGTTCAGCTAATTCGTTAGTGACCATTTGTATATATGCAGTGGATCGTATTTATAATAAACAATGTAGTATCGTGTAATGTAGCTATCGGACCCTTTCCGTATCTTTGAGTAACATTTTGACTGACAGTAAGGAGATTGCAATCAGGCTGCGGTGGTTCTCTGGGTATTGGTGAGGTGACACGCTTGGGCATGCTTAGTCTGGTGGAATTTTCGGGCGGTTAGATTTCCAGTCGGTATTAATAGCGATAACGATTTCAGTCGTTCGAAAAATGATTTTCAGAGGACTGTGCCCATTGCCTTTGTAGTGATAGGATCTACATATTCTAAACGCATCTACGACAACGAAATCATGAGATCCAATATAATCGGCAATGTATCACCATTGCTTCACATAATGTTGCTTTGATTCCGTAGCTGATACGACATCAACATTTTCGGAGACACCAAGGAGTATTAAACCACGTGAAGTAGACTGGTCTCGACAAGTGGATTGACCTTTATGTTCTTACAAAGGTATGTCGGCTTGGAATCGGCAGGTCAAAGCGAGGAAAGCACTGAGTGGGTACGAATTGAGGATGACCTTTTACATGTCAGATTTAGTTCGCAATCTCACTCTTAATAGACGCGACCGATCGTCGTGGGGGAGCCTTCATGTCGAGCTAAACGTGTCATCGATGCAGGTAATAAAGCTTTCAAGCCCATTTGTGTACAGTGCTTAGTCCATTCCATCAGCACATGTGCTTTTCTTGCTGAAAATGTGAATATGTCGATTCCGGGATATTTGTGTAGATTACACTGAGAGCGATATCTGTCTTAGTAAAATGAGCGGTAGCATTGCGTTTTTGGGGCGCTCGGATCTAGCAACTAGACGATGGGAATCCTTGACAATGTTTTCACAATTTTGTCAGTTTTACCTAGGTTAACTGGGTTCAGTAGGTCCATCATTATTACCTACGGATAAACAATCACCACTTTCAGTTAAGGGAGCAGTTATTAGCGTATTTTTGTCCTCTTTGTCGCCTCGAGCAATATATATTTCAGGTTGAATTGCGTTGGCAATTGTATCAACCAAATGCGGTTTATATGTTTCCTTAGGTTTTCGATAGCGATTTCCCAAAATCCTTATCCGAGATTTTAGGTTTGCCTTATGGGGAGGATTTGTAATTGTATCGCTATGCTGTTTACTTCTATATGCACAACATACGTAGCAAACGTCGGTAAAATCAACGTTGATAATAAGAGATACACCTCCCTCGTTAAGGCTTTATCACATTTAATATGTACTTTATCCAAGCAACCAAAACAATTACCTACATGAGTACTGACACTTGACCCTTTGTTACCCATTCGACACGTATCACGTGCTGCCATTTTTGTCTGATGCATGGTAGTCATCCTTGATGTCATTGTTATAATCCAGTGAGTGATGAGTAAGTCTACTTGGTGGTACAGTTTCTTATTGATCAACATCTACTGGTGGGGTGAATACGTTAAATTGGAGTGACGCAATCCAAGCGTTGAAATACAAACAAGTAGAATAAGAGTTATGCAGTTAAACGAGTTTCGATCTGATAGAGTTGAAACAACTCTCCGTCAATTCGAAATGATGTGATCTTCTTAACAATATTCTGAATCGCCAGGGACATTGCACACGTCGGTAAATTGGGGGTGGAACTTAAAAATTTGGATTTTTGAGAAATCACGAAGTTGAAAGAGGTAAATACCGAAAGAGCAAATTGAGAGGAGTTACATAATATATGAACCACCCAGCCCAGTCAAACAAATAAGGAAATAAATACAAAAGTATGAGAACACAAATACATGCGTCCGAACAGCACGTATCGTCAGAATATCGTATATTGAAGTAAAACTCATCTAATGCCGGGGCACCAGGTAGTAGATTAAACGAGGTAGACGAAGCACTTAAAAAAGTATCACCTCTTCAAATGCCACTGGATAGTCGGGAGTATAAGCTACTTTTTCGTTTTTCAGTTCCAAATATCCAATGATGTTTTTGGTTTTTCCTTTTAATTTAGCATAGCTATAAATATTTTCATATTGGATTTAGCATCCTTAGCTAAAGCTTACTCTAAATTCTGTTCGATCAAACGCTGTATTTGAACAAAGACGGTTTTGTAGCTGACCGAAGAATCAAAAGTAAAAGATAGATTATATTGCCATTATAAAGGATCTTGTGTACAGGTAGACCTACGAGCTCGAAGTATCCACCAGGGCGGCCTTTGATGCTTTTTACGACTTGCAGCGGAGCGTGTTTGTCTTGCAACTCTTCAAGATACTTACAAATTATTTCCATGTTTACACTTACATTGAAGTCGTTAGAGAACTGAAAAGAAGATTTTGAAGTCCGTAGAATTAAACCCCAGTCCGCAAGCCTAAAATTGCGTCTAGGATGAGCAATAGGTTTATGTAAACGCAAGGCCGCTTCAAAGCTTATCATTACATGATCGCTTTCACCGACAGGTCGTAGGTGATTTAATAGTCTAACGGCCTTGGGCTTGGACGACAATAATAGGTCGAGAGTGGATGGAGTGCATCTATTACGATACCTCGTAGTATCACACGCATGCTGATACAACTCATGGTCATGAAGCGATTCGGAAACGGTTTATGATTGCTTGTTCATGACACCTACAGGGACGGCCCAATCTATGTCTGGAAAGTTGAAATCACCTAAGATGACTAGGTTAGGGACTGATTAAAACAACCCGTCAAGCATCGCAATCAGCTGTGTAATCTCCTTCTGGACTGCAATAGATGTGACGCATAGACAGGCAATTGCGAGGGCTGACTCTTAGCAAATCAGGATACACGAAACAACACGGAAGTTTCCACTGGCTAGGGATATACCCATGCCCGTATCGTGCAAATGAGACTCTAGGAGAAGTGCAACGCCACCGCCTCTCCTGTCGCCAGGTCTATCGCATCTAATGACCAGATACTTTTCGCTGATGTTTATTGGCACATCATCAAGCCCGGACAGCTAGTTCTCAGAAAGCGCTATAACACTGAGGTGTAAGTCCGCTACACAAAAATACAGGTCATTCCACTTATTCTTTATGCTGCACACATTACCGTACAGCACTGTGGTGCTGATTAGACGTGCTTCTGAATAAATAAATTATTACCTCTACCGTAAGCGGACTCTTTTTGCCTGCTCAAAGTATTTAGTTTAGTTGACGAGCATATCTCAAGTCTTATACATACTGTTTCATCTAGGCAGCAAACATTGTCATAGAATTTTAAATATTCTGTGGTTATATCACATTAGAGCGATACACCACTGCTAGATAATGCACAGATATTGGTTTAATTATTCATAAGCTGTGAAGCCTCAGTACTGCCAGGATCGCATCGCCTCATGTGAAAATTAATTTCTGAAACCAGACAAAATACCTTGTGCCTAAAGTTTTCATAAACATTTGGTATCACGTTTATAACACAGGTCCACGTTGTTTCTGTCACAAAAAGTAGTCGATTTGAGCATCATCACTAGTTGGAAAGTTAGAAAGATTGTACAAACAAGTTGCGCTTGTATGCCACTGTTGGGTAAGGTTTGTACGACCCACCTGTTCATTCACATGAGCCCCCACTCATGTAGACTGTCTAAATGGGTGTGGGATCATGTTATTGGACAGGTTGGTTGAACAAACCTCATCCAACAGTGGAATGCAAGTGCAATTTGTTTACTATTCATCCAGTGTTTCTATTCGCATACGCATCCACATCCCACTGTCCCTACCTAATGAGTGCAAACAGTACGAAACCGTTCGTAGGGTGTATGCGATGGAAATGCATGCAAATTAACTACTTATTTTACGGGCAAGTATTAAAATCCTTTCTATTTGAGTGTTGTCTCATGTGATTGAACAGGTTGGTGTAATAACCTTATCCAACCGTGGCATACAAGGGCAATAATTTAACCATCCTTACACTGTTTTAATCACATTTTGATCCTATTGTTCTTACCTGATGAATGCAGGCAACACGAAACCGGCCGTGGTGTGTGTGATGGAAATGCGTGCGAATTAGCTTTGTTGTTTATGTTCATGGGTTCTTACACCGCCTACATTAGTGGGCTCATGTGATTGAAAAGGTTAGTCGTACTAACCAAATTAAACGGTGTGATACAAGCACAGGCTTTGAGATTGTCACGGCCAGAGCGTTTTGGGGATAATCTCCCAATTCTAAAATGCTGTAATAGCGCGCGTCTCATATAGCTTTTGACAACAAGGTCCAGCTCCCTGCCTGCACGCGTGGTCCTGTGTGAACCGGCGAAACTTCTCTTACTGACAGAAGAAATGGCGGTGGCGGCTGACTGGCACCTCAAAAACAGATTGCATCGGGAAAGTGAAGGCCGTGAGTTCATGGAGGAGGTTCACATAGGAGAAGAAAAATCCATATTCTGAACATCTACTTCCTTGTGTCTAGATCCAACCATGAAAAAGGCTCCAGAAGTAATTCTCGAAATAAAATCCGCAACCGAGTCCCGTTAGGTAATCTGAAGTTTTATTCAACCTCCTGCGAAAAGTGACGACGGCATCGTTGTCCAAACGTATCAGCACAGCTGTTCCTATGGTTCCGTTGGTGCCGTCGAGAATGCGAAATCTGCTGCATAGGCAACAGCTAGTTCTCCAACGGTGTGCCGATAAACTGGGTTCTGCCTATCCTTGCGAGCGCTGCGGGAGAGAATGTTCCTCCAGAATTCGACTTACTCGTTCAAGAAGCTGTGAAACATGAACAAAATCATGCGGTTGTGATGTACATCCATGGTCGACATCAACCGAAGGAAGCCAACAACAACATAGTAGCTCAACTTATTTACCATTGTTCACATGTTTGAAGCGCATGACGATCCTGATACTATTGTCCCAACCTGATGAATGCAAACAACAGTAATTCGGTCGTGGGGTGTCTGTGTGTGAAGGAAATGCATTCATTTGATTGTTTTATAAAAACCGTGTTTTGCAACAAGAAGTATGTGCTCTATAAAACTCGTCACTCATAAAATAAGAGATGATATTGAAAGTGAGGATTCACTCACTAAAAATTCGAGAAAGTCATAAGTAGACGAAGATAAGCAGTTAGGGTGAGAGAAAATGAGGTATTCATAAAAAGTGAAAAGCTTATCAAGTAATGCTATTGTTATTATTGGTGAAAAGTACTTTCTGAACAGGATACCGTAGTTTTTAATATGGACAATCATGCCACTACCACGATTTTTGTATTAAATTAACGATCAAGGAGAAATTAATTGAATCCTTCAATGGAAGTCGAACATCAATCGATTTCAGTGTGAAGTCAAAATTCTTCAGACAGATCCACTTCGCAACGGGATTAATCTGAGCTCTTCAATGTTAAATACACCATCTGTAACTTTCCCCATAATGAACGAATATTGTACAATAGGAGAGGACATCAGGCTCATTTAGGTTTCCAAACAGCGATTTTCAAACACACATTGTGTTTCCTCCGTTTACCGCTTTCCAGATAAGTCCTCTTTAATTAGTTTCGAATTGATTTGATCAAAAATAATTGTTCATGCTTTTCGTGATATTATTGCTGATTTAAGATAGTTTAGATAAAGCGCGCGTTAAATTTTGTAATGTCTATCTTTAATGTGATGATTAGCGTACTAGGTCCCCTCCTTTTTCTTATATATATTGATGATGTGCAAGATCTCGTAAAACACTCAAAGCTTTTTATCTTTGCGGATGATATTAAACTTGTTTTAGCTTTTCCAGCCATAGAGGTATCACAGGCTATAGACTCTCTCAACGACGATCTTTCAACCCTTTCAAGTTGGGGCTCACAATGGGGTTTAGAATTTTCAGCTCTGAAGACGCAATTCATGGGTATACGCTGCTCAATACCCCCCGGTAGTATTATTCTCAACAATACACCACTCGCACCTTCTAACGAAATCAAAGACTTAGGATTTAGATATTCTTCATCTCTCAATTTCAACGAACAAGTAAGATTTCTCATAGCAAGAGCTAGACAGAATGTTGGTTTGATAAATCAAAAATTCCTCCTTCGTGAAAGTAGACTAAGTCTATATAAAATGAAAGTATTACCACTTCTTGATTACTGTAATATAGCCTACTCTCACATCGCTAGGCGTGACTGTATTCTCTTAGAAAGCCTTCAACGTAGAATTAGCAAAATCATGTTAGGCTACTCTAATCCTTCATCTTATAAAGTAAGATGCAATCTACTAGACATTGACCCGCTATGGTTACGCAGAATTCGCCCTAATCTTTTTCTTTTCTTCCGAATCATCACAGAGCACCAAGTTGAGCTTAGATCTACCATGCGCTTCCAAGATTGCAATCGTTCTGTACGACGTAACCGAATGAGGCTATTACATATTCCCCTTACTCGCACTAAAGTTCGACAAAACCTCTTTTTAATTAGGTATGCGCATCTTTGGAATTCTCTTCCACTTCATTTCCGCATGTGCACATCTGCAGGTAAATTTAAAACACTCGTAGATTCTCTTACTGCTCCATCGCTATGCGAAATTCTTAAAATAAACACTTCTATAGACAATATATTTTGTCACGGTATTCCTGGTTATTGAACCAGTTGTAAGTATTTTGTACATTAGCACACGTATAGAACTGTTCACAATGTCCGAAATACATGGTATTATTAAGTGTCAGGTTGCTCAGTGTCTATGTATGTTACATCTATTTCTACTCCCCCCTCACATCTGTCTAGGTCTGGGCAACCTGACAGTATCTTAGCCCACGTGCAGTCTCTGACTGTGCGGCACTCTGCCTGGATAAGGCTTGTGCTTTCATACATACATCATACATACATCAAAACCTGGGACTAGTATTATATGTACCTTTACTTATTGTATCTCTTTAGGCTTATCTTACCCCCTTTTTGTTTAAACATAGTTATCCTTATTGTTTCAATTCAGGTTTCTATCGTAAACAAATGTCTCTCTAAAAAAATTCGAAACATCTAAAAAAATATTTTTCTGATTATCTATTTATAACGCTGCTGTAGTGTCAGGTTACCTAGGGTCTATGCATGTCTCGTCATAGGTTGGGACTTGCATCACATTTGTCTATTTGTCACATTGCCTTCCATGACATTTTCTATACACCATTATGTATATATCTGTCTTTTATTTCATATGAGGCTTATAAATGTCACATTTTTATCCAAACTTGCAAAACAATAAAATCTACCAAAAAATAAAAAAAGTAAAAAAAACCTGGAAAACATTATGTTTTTAATGTACATTCTCATATTTCAAATGATGAACTATTTTACTTTGATGACCTCTCACCATGATGGTTAAGAGAATATCTTTCATTATATTCCAGTGTCTTCGAATACCGAACCATCAGTGAAACTGGCTCGAAATCTATCCGCCCGAGATTTGTTCCATTTGCGATTCACTCTCCTGCAGATAACGAAAACCCGGCTGGTGAACACATTTTGGCTCGATTCGTCGACAATTCTTCAAGAGTATTGGAGTACACAGCGTACCCTACTCACATGCTATTAACCACACCCTTTTTCATCCCCCAGAATTTCTTCGATTTTCTTATTCTGATGGATTTATGTTCACTTTTCCATCTTCTTAACCAATCTTTCAGTGAAAAACATGAATTGATGCATATATAATTTATTTATCAATTTTTTATGACAATTTATTACAATTCACTCCAATTTTTCCATAATTACCTTCCATTTATGTTCTTCATGTTTTCCCATCCTTGCAATTCGTAAATTCTGACAAAATTTAAACGAAACCTTATTGCTATTAGACATTAGGATTTTTTTCTTACTTACTGTATATTCGTTCCCATTATTGAACGGAAAATAATGTTTAAAAATCCCGCTCACTTCGGTCATTTGCCCGTTATTTTTCTTTTGCTGTTCCAATTTTGATAAACTGATCATGTATTACATGCCTTAGATGTCCAAGAATATATATTATTATTATTATTTTTATTATTAAATGGGAGATGATTCCTCAAAGACCAGCTGTGTAAACGATCTAAGTCATGTTGTAGGACGTGTGAATCCCTTGGCGATTTGAGTGAGCGCCATATTTTGACATCGTCCGCAAATAGGAGGAACGGCGATTCAATGTTCTGGACAATATCATTGATGAAAATGATGAAGAGTCAGGGACCAAGAACGGAGCCTTGTGGCATACCGCACTTGATTGGGAAGCGGGCAGAATTGCAGTCACGCACACGAACAGAGGGAACGGTCGCGAAGAAAGTACTTCATCCAGGACAATAAGGATTCTTCACGCCGCAAACAGCGAGCCTAAGTGAAAGAATGCCGTGGTCGACGCGGTCGAATGCCTTGGAGAGATCCAGAAATACTGCATCGACACCAATGCCTTCATCCACAGATTTCGTCCAGGCATCCCGTGCGAGAAGCAAGTTGGAAGTGCATGAACGGTTGGCGCGAAAGCCGTGTTGTTGTGTGATTAAAAGTCGATTTGTTTCCAGATGTGAAACAAGGTGGTCAGAGATTATGCTCTCCATGACTCTAGAGATGACTGACAACAGCACAATGGGACGATAATTTGCGGGTTCTGACAGGATACCGCCTTTAAAGAGAGGCATGATATCACCATCTTTCCAAGCTTGGGGGCAGTGGCGGAGTACATACAACGTTGAAAATACGTGGCAAGTAGATTAGATATGTGCAATGCGGCTACTTTCATGAGCTTAGGATGGATGCCGTCAAGTAATGGTGGAGAGTATTGCCGTAGACATGAAATCTTCTTTTGGAACGCATCGGGGTAAACATTATTCCCGGCATTTCCTGTACGTCATGTGAGGGATAAGAAAATTGGGAGGAGTTTGTAGAATGATAGGGTTGAAAATTGGGGCGTAGTGTCCAGACAACAGATTTGTAGCTTCCGAGGCTGTTGAGGTGAGACCGTTTGCGCTGACTAGGGATGGAATTCAAACGTTAACTACCCGTCTTCGATTCACAAATTGGAACAAACTTTTTGGGTTAGCCAATAACTTTTTACAGATGTGCATTTCATACTCGCATTTGACTTGGTGGCTGAGAAATGTGCAACGATTGCGCAATGACTTTTAAATGTCCCAGTCAGTTCTATTTCGTCCTGCCTGGTAACACAGCCATGCCGCGTTTCGCTGTGCTATGGCTTTGCGTGTTCGTCTGCGAAGGAATGATCTGGGGTTCTTCCGACGGAGGGGCTTTTCGTGGCTCGCAAGACGTAGCAGCTTGTGCCACTGAGTTAAAAACGTGGTCCATGCCAAATCGATCTGGTCAATCATTAAGAAATCCCATGAATTAGCTACGACGAGTTGGTGGAACAAGCCTAGATCAGTAATCCAGCGGCTCTTAGGATAAGGTTCGTTGAAGTAATCCATGAAAGAGACAAAGGTGAATGTCATGACAGCATTACGCTGTGGCCCAAGGGAGGGTTAGACGAAAGTTTTTCAATCATTAACTCTTCGTTGGTGATGATGAGATCCAGAAGGGATGGTGTATATGTGTCCCGAAACCGAGTACCTTCGTGAACATGATTGTATAATGGATAGGTTGCCAATAGGTTGCCAATGGGTGGGAGGCATGTTCACCATGAAGGCTGGGACAGTTAAAGTCGCCCATTATTAGTATGTGAGAGAAACTTTTATTAACAGCATGTCGAAGCGATGACAGAAGGAGGAATCGAGCAGTGGGGTATTACTGAGAGATCTATAAACAACTGCAATCAGGAGAAGACTGTTTTGCTTGAGTGGGATTTGGCATCAAAGAACTTCAGAGTCAACCAACACAGAGTCAGATAATTGTTCGCAGCGAAGCGATTCGTGATGATAGAACAGCACTCCACCTTCTCTTGTTGTACGGTCACAGCGAAGTAATGACATATTTGGGAGAGTGAGTTCCGCATCATGAACTGCGCTTGATAACCACGTCTCGATAACGGCTATTAGGTCACATGAGCACAGGGAATGGCGGTAACGGAGTTCCGGAAGTTTGTTCAGGAAACCAGCAGCATTTGTGCAACAGCATGAAAGGCTGTGTGATTGTAGAGTATGCAGTGTGGTGATAGGGTGTGCAGTTATTCCGCCGATCTCACTGAAACCGGCTGCGGGGAGTTTTTGAAGCGGTCGTGTGAAGTTCGTTAGCAGACTGATTTGTGCTGGGTGATTGATGGTTGCGGACAAGGTCTTGGTTTGTCAACTGCGAAGCGGAGACGGACCTCTGTATGCGCAAAGCGTTTGTTATCATACCACAAGCGCATTACCCTTGTAGCTGGTGGACGTGGGAAGGCGTTTCACGGCAGTCGTCAAAGTTCCGTGAATTTTGCTGAGTTCTTAGATATAGCGCCATTGAGAACAGTCGTGTAGAGGGTTCTTAGCTAAATCATCCTCCTTGAGTTCATGCACACCGTGGACAAAAATTCTGCGTTTATCGTTCGCCGATTTCTAATCGTAGCCTTCTTGCTTTTGCATCTGCCACTGAGGCCAAGGAACATATGGAAAAATACGAACAGGCACATTTGTATTTCGGAGTAGGTGGGCCGAGAGCAAGACCTCTTCCACCTCCTCCGGGGAGTCAAGTGTGATTCGGAGTAGACGTGGGGCATCCGCGTGAGGCGAGTTTGGGTGTCTGGAAAGACGTACTAAAGAAACCGGGTCTACATCAGGTTTCAGTTTCTCACAGAGAGCTCGCCATTGTTGCACATTATCTTGCCTGCGTGCTTGAAAGCATGGAGATACACTTTCTGGCACATTTGTGCATACAATGGTCAGGGATCGCGTGTTCTTGTGATTGGCTTTTGGAGCTGCGGGCAGTTTCCCAGCGTTGTATGATTGTGGCTTTACCTGTGAAGTAGTGTGTGATTTTGTTGATCAAGTCACACTTGGCAATACCAGATTATCCTTAGGACTTGTGCAAGCAGGTGGGGAGTCCGCTTCCAGTAGAGACTCGAGGCGTAGCAGTCCGGTGAAAATAGCACCATACGGGTCGGGAAGTGATAATATGGAAGCGTTAGCTGTTACCTCTGCGTTAGTAGTTTTCTTAGGGGGATCCTCAGCTGGTTTCAGGTTCGATGATTCGGTGAGAACATAAGATGTAGGTGTTTTTCTACTGTGTTTATCGCTCTGGGTTCCCCAGGGCTCAGTATTGGCACAGTTGCTGTTGCTGATCTTCATTGATGATCTAGCCAGCCAACTGCGCTCATCCTGTTATGTGTTTGCTGACGACGTAAAAATTGTCGGTAGGTCGGATAACCCCGATCAAGTAAGTGACGTAGAAGCTGTGACGACGTGAGCGGTTAAGTAGGACCTTCCCTTTAACCTAGAGAAAAGTCACTTGCTCTGTACACTGGTAAGCACCATGATTGACACACACGGAGTTCCGTAGGGTAAAATCTACTGAGGACTTAGGAATCATGGTCTCCGCAAACTATGAGTGGGCTGACCAAAGTGCTGCTGCAGCTCAAAGGGACAAGAGAGAACGCTTTCGACAAAGTTCAGGCTTCACATGCATAAAACCTGATGTGTTGTTGCCTCTCCACAAGGCAATAGTAAGGCCACATTCAGAAGACTGTATCCAGGCTTAAGAGCTGTATTACCAGAAGGATATAGTGTAGATAAAAACGGTACAGAAGCTGACCACTCGCATGATCGAGGGGTTAGCATACACTGTAACGTCTGTGACGTGAGTAACGCGTATTCCACCTATTTCTTATTTCGACAAATTTAAAACCACAATTCGGATGTTATACGGTACTGTAATTAGCAATAATTAGAACAACAATAATTATACAAACCTCAACTGTATAGGAACGTACAGCAAACAGTGGAGCCAAAATACTCCAGAATCAATTATATCAAATGCAAACAAGTTCAATGACGACCTGAGATATAAATAGAATGAAAGGAGTTACCATAATTGCCAAATTTAACAACAATGTCCGACAATGGCCTCAACAATGAATTAAAACAAAAGCTTCACCAAATATGTGAACAGAAGATTTCCAATAATACAATTACAAAAAGCAAGGTTTAACATCTTAATTATAAAGAAATAATTAACAAAACCAAATTCAAGTCACAAAAATCGGTATTTTATAAAAGTAGAAAGTAGAAAGGAAAAAGAAGAATTTCAAAGCTACATAACACTTAACATGTCTCTTACATACACCAGCTATGAAAATCGTCTATTAGCATGAGGACTTTTCTCGCTTAGGAGCAGGCAACTTAGAGGTATCTTATAGAGACATTTAAGGTTGTCAAAAGATTAAGTTGTTTTAAATTCAATGACTTCTTTAGGTTGGTACACGAGAGCACAGTCTTAAGCTA
Source organism: Atriophallophorus winterbourni (assembly GCA_013407085.1). Lineage (NCBI taxonomy): Eukaryota > Metazoa > Platyhelminthes > Trematoda > Plagiorchiida > Microphallidae > Atriophallophorus > Atriophallophorus winterbourni. The sequence continues at coordinate 79,646 of JACCGJ010000907.1, forward strand.
AGGAAGCAGCACACCAGGCTGGAATCCAGTAGGCACTTCCTCAACATCCGTGTAGTGAACGCGTGAAACTCACTTTCCGCAGAACTAATCTCGGAAACTTCAGTAAATGCGTTCGAACATGTCCTGCACAAATGGTTGCAATTAATACTTCCGGAGCATTACCCTTAAGAATAAATCCAAACGTATTTATTGTCAAAAACTACAAAAATATTTGGAAAATCTATTTGAAACAAAGAAACATTTCTTTTCCATTTTTTCGTTTTTGTTAAAATAAACTGCTGTTCATCGTCTATTTTATTCGATTGGACGCATCAACTTTCTCAGCTCCCGGTGATGATTCCTCTTCCATCTTCCATTCACAATGTGCTCCTTACAAATCATTCGTTGTAGTGGCGGGTTTTTCTAGCACACCTCCAAAAGAATCAGGGCACTCGTTTCGACTTGGTCGACTATCGCCCTGTGATACTGATTCATATACTGATACTGATAGCAATTCCCATGCAAGCTTCATTACTGAATTATCCTGAACGGAGGATCCACCAGTTCAGTTCAGTTCAGTTTTCTTAGGACAGTTAGTTGCGAACGAGCCAATCGAGTGTCTTTCCTTAGAAAGCCACAGAGATGCAACCACCACTGCCAAAGCGTTTCAGTTCGAAATCTGTAGTGAACTACCTTGTATTCACCTTGTATTATGGTATTTTGCACACAAACATTTTGGACTTGTATGGATATTATTTTTCCGATTTGTATGCTTCATTCGAATTAATGCGTGTAAAATACACGTTTTGGCGGTAATACAATTTTTTAACACTCAGACTTTCTATTATCCAGTGGTTGCGACGTTTTTGTGCGTTACTTCGTGCGGAAATTGAGAGTAACGGATTCTCCAACATTTTAGCTTATCCGGCACCTTGGATTATCTCGCTACCGTTGGAAATGAACTGGGTGGTCCTTCAACTTGTTTGTATTTTCCACGCTCCAAAAAAATATCATTACGTATTTGCGCTATTCCTTGAATTTGCTACAAAATAGAATAACTATTTGACTAAATTATTAATTTTTCCAGCTGATTAATTACAATAGTGATAAAATCAGCCTGTAGTTTTCCGGTGATTAATCATCAATCATAGTTTTTTAATGATAGATATGAGTACCAAAAATGCATGTGTTCTTAATTGAAATGAAAACACGTGTTACTTGAATAGCTTATATTTGATCTCGATTAATCATACCTAGGCTTGTGGAATACTAATTTAGAATCCTTGAATACTCATGAGATGAAACAATAAGTTCAGTTTTCAATTTGGGATGTGCATTTATATACTACATTGGCATTGATTTCTGTGGAATGATTCAACTATTTTGTAAAAGATAGTTTGAGATGTGACTTCAAGCGTAGTTAGTTATCAAATCGAAATTAATGAACCAAATGCTCCTGTCTCAGTACATTCCAACCATTAGTTACGCAGTGCCAAGGAAGTTATGCTTTTTTTCATCTTAGCTGGAAAATAAGCCAGAGTGATATAATGTGGACTGAATACTCTGGAAATTGGCGAATTTAAAGGAATCAGACTTTGAATAATAAACAAGCGCAAATCACTGCAACAATTCTACATATTTCAAACTATAGCTATGTAACCAAGATAAACGTCATTACCCAGACGCGAAACGTAGGTTAACATGCTAGCAAAACCGTTTATAACCTACACAGATTGCCTATCCTGATCGTACTGTCCTTACCCGCTGAGTACAAACAGCACTTATACGGTCGTGTGTTATGTGTGATTGAAATACCTGCAAATGAGCGATTCGGTTAATTTGTTTTTTCAGCAACATTCGCTCCCAATAAATGTTTGCAAATGAATTTCATCAACAATTATTCTACATTGGTATTTACGTCAATTTACACATACAAATACCGGAATAATAAAAATATTTCTTCAGAAATTAAATAAATCCAGCAGAGATAATGTATTAAATATATATTTTCGAATTTTCATACCGCCTATTTCAACATTAATTGGATTTCAACGTGGTTCAACCATCAATAAAGTTTTCGGTAAAATAATTTTAATATAAACATCGCGTGATATCCAATAAAACCAAAATGAAACAAAGAATGTTCATCGCTTTGTGCTTGATTGTGGAGAAACAATTTCATTTGTGCAAATCCATAGCAGTGATTGATGCAGCGCGTTTCTCGCCCGGAATAAATTGGCTGACCACGGTCACAAAACAGAGATTTGCTTTGTAAACTCGTCCTTCAAATGAGACTGATCATTCTTGCTACATTGATTACAACCGCCGTATGCTCCGCAAGTGAGAATTATATTTCAATTTTTCATTTAAAGTCATCATAACTTTCTACTCTGTTCTATATTTTCTTTCCAAACTCATGACATCTTCTTTCTCAGGTATTGGACGGAGTAATTCGTTGCAGCTTATTGTACACTTGATACGAACTGTAAATTGAAAAGCAACATTTGATACGAGATGATTAAAACGAATGGCAAAACAGTCGCCTCCCAAACTCTGCGAAATTCGGATGACTGTAATTGACAAATATAAACTTTCGTATTCTGCTCGTTCAAACGGTATACATATTTCAAAATTTCATATAATCGTTAACTCTATAATTATATTTTCTTTATAAAACAAAAATATATCAAAGAGCAAAAGGTGTGTTTATTTTACGATGAATGTATTTTTGCTATCGAGATCACTGCGAATTTATCATCATGTTAAATCCCACTTGGTAATACGCTTTAAATGCATCACATGAATGATGTTCCGTGTTTTTCACATAACAAGCACATACACGGCACATCCGAGTTCTGCCTGTTTGTCGACAATCGGTAGATACAGGCAGGTACGTGTTTTAGCGAGCCTGAAACCAGTAGTGGAGCAGTGAACACAGTTTCAAGAAAATACTACCATATTCATCCGATTTCCGATTATATGTTTTCTTACAAAACGTCCTTTGAAATTCAGGCTTAGTAAGGACAGTGATTTGGAGCCGCGGTTTGTCATCCTACGTTAGACGGCAAACTCGAAATATACATTGCATGTTTTGCATCCTTTTAAGTGACTAAAAACAACTATAAACTTTTGTTGTGTCGGCGAATGTGGTTCTGCATAGCATGCGGGATATTCGGATTAATCCTCATGACTAATGCAATTCGTACTTGCACAATGATATTGTGCACTCTGAAATTCAGGAAAAATATCAACTTATTACTGCTGGTTGTAACAACATTCCGCTCCGTTTATTACATGGCATTGCAAACATTTTTGCGAAGAGTATAATGTTTTGTGGCAAACTCGCAAAAATGCATATGTTCCTAATTGAAATGAAATCACGTAAATCTCTAACTATATGTTTATACAATGCGAGAGATGACGCAATTGTTTTTATAATAATATGCTTTTCTGTAATTATAACAACATTTTCAGCCTTAATCTGCTCTAGAACTTGAATAGGTGCCACCGAACTTGCATGAGAGTGTAATCACACAAACGTTTGCAGCAACAATAATGAAATCAAATTCGAAAGAACATGTTTCGCAGTGGAAAAGTATGGATTATTATGAAAAATTGTTTGAAATGCCCGTTTTAGACTAGTAATCAATGGAAAACCGAATATTGAAGAGGAATATGATATCCTAGAAGATATATTCCCAAATGACATGTTTAGGTTACACATTCGTATGCGTTCGTTTGCGGGTGAAATTATCCACTGTACACTCAACTAATCACACATAACATTGTACCATCATTCTGGCCATTCAATAGAAGTGATTAATAGCAATAAAATTTATCGGGTGATTTGTGTTGTAGCAACGTTTGATCAGCACAATAATGTATTCAGTATTGATGAAAACTGTTTAGGAGCCGAAACCTTAACTTAAACCCTATGTAACATTTAAATCAAATGTATATAGTAACGTTCACAGAGACAAAATCTAACAAAAAAATAAAAAGAATTCGATTATCAAAATGCTGCCTTGCTAACACTGTTTCTGTTTGTGTGACTTTATCACGTTGAGACAGAATGTTCAGGATAAGAAAGATTGTAACGATATAAGATGGTTATTCTAATTTGAACATGAATACCAGTGATTCATAGGGTTCGTACATTCAACAACGATGTTTGAGCACAGAATCGCAAAGTATATCTCTGTTAAGCCCTCGAGGCCTTCAAAGAAGTGAATTTACTCAACACTGAAATTCGTGTACGCACTCAGCAAATCCTTAATATGTGAATAAGAGTGCATCGTTAAATTGAATTACTATATAAATTATCGCAGTTCACAATGCACCGAATATAGTAAGACCTGTAAAAGTTCCACAATTTTCATACGCAAAATACATACCTCAACACAAATCTACAATGGGAAAAACACATAATTCTTCTGTGTAAAAATCAATTCACAACAACAGAAATGAAGCATTCTGTTTTATTCGTTCGAATAAACAAATCTCTCGTTGTATTAACTTTTAATTTATATGAAAGATGCCTCCGTCTACTTTGAACGTGGGGAACAAGTGAAGCACATGTACAACCAATATGGTCTCGAACGACGGTCCGGAAATAAACTTTCTTATTTTTTAAAAGGTAAATGAGATGATATGTCACTTAACTATTAGTTCCGACAGACTTGATGTCAGCGTGGATCGATTACGATCACCGATTTCTAATGACGTCATATAACATGAACTGGTTCTCAACCGTTCATTTTAAACTTCAACTATCTATTACATACAATGTGCGATATTCTACACTTAACAATTTGATTTAAATCAACTATTTGAAAGCATATAAAAACTTTCAGGATTCTACTAATTTGTGAACCAAGGTTATATTTGTGACAGAGGCCACATGATGAATTGATAAGAGGGGTTTGTTACATTGCTTCGATGCTTCAATCACTGGTTTCCTGAGGGTATGTTCTATTGAATGGGGACAAATATTTAGTGAATCTTGATGAACTGACTATCAATAGATAAGGACAATACAACATTAGTGTATATTCTCGCTAGAATTTCACTCATATTGTCATTCGTTTTATTGCGAAATTGCTTTCCGATATTCAACTAGCTTTCTCTCATAAAGAGGCATATATGTGGCGGTTGACTATTCTATCACATCACTCTCCAAACTAAACCATACGCACAAAAGTTTGCTTATATGTTTTATCAGATTAATGTTTCGTACAACTTATTACGGTGACAGCTACGGTTGACATTTCTGCTCTGTAATCGCAGTTTTAACTCATTTAACGGGGTGCAAAACATGCAATGTATATTTCGAGTTTGCCATCGAACGTAGGAGAGCAAACACGGCTCCAAATCAGTGTCGTTATTAAGCCTGAATTTTAAACGACGTTTTGGAGGAAGACAGATAATCGGAAATCGGAAATCAGGATGAACATGATAGCATTTGCTTTATACTGCTCAACTCTATACTACTGGTTTTTGGCCCACTAAATCACTTATTTACCTGTATCTAACGATTGACGGCAAGGAGCCAGAAGTCGGTTGTGGCGTGTATGTGCTGGGTATGTGAGAAACCCGATACATCGATCATATCATGCTTCTGTAGCGCATTATCAAGTAACATTTAGCGTGATGACAATTTTCTCGTGATGTGGAGCGCAAAAATACAAATACAGACACAGTAATATAAGCACACCTTCTGTTCCTTGAAATGTTTTTGTTTCAAAAAAGAAAATATAACATGACATTAAACGATCATATTCAATGGTAAAATGAGTTCACAGTTTGAAAAAGTAGATATCGAAAGTCTAAATTTGTGCATAAAATTGACATTTCACAGAGTTTGGGAATGACACTTTTTCTATTTGTTTAAATAATCTCGTATGAAATGTTGCTAACAAACTCACAGTTCATATTAAGTGTACAACAAACTGAAGAGAAGGATGGCACGAGTTTTGAAAAAAGATATTGAACAGAATGCAAAATTAAGATGAGAATTAAATGATGTAGTTAAATATAATTCTCACTTTGGGAGCACACAGACGTTGCAATCAGTGCAGCTAGAATGATGAATCTCATTTGAAGGACGAGTTTACAATGCAAATTTCTGCTTTGTGATAGTGGTTAACCCATTTATACTGGACGAGAAACGCGCTCTAGCAATCACTGCTCTTTATTTGCACCAACGAGAATGTCATTTCACATACAAACAAAATGATAGAAGCATTTTTCATAAAATAATTAATCTACCTTTATTCATACGGTTCCAAGTCATGAAAATACCAATGTAAATTTGTTAATAACGGAATTCATTTTCAAACATTTATTTTGCGATAATAGTGTTTAACTAACTGTTTAACTGTATCGCTCAAGTGTAAGAATTTTTATCACACGTAACCCACGACCGATTTCGTGCTGTTTTACCACAACAGTTAGAAACAGTACGACGATTATCGGCATGCTTCGTACGTTTTACTAGCAAGGGCATCTAAGTTTTCTGTCAGAATATAATTAATAATAATCGCATAGCTATGGTTTCGAAGTATGTGAGATTGATGTGGCTAATTTTATGCTCATTGAAAGATTGATTCTTTGAATTTGACAACTTCCAGCTTATTTAGTAGAAATTAGATCACTTTGTTCTTGATATCACAGGGACTGCTCAAAAATGTAATTTCGTATATCACACTGTTACGCACCCTAAATTCTTCTCATGTTTTAATGTCATAGGCTACGTACGACCGACAAAGACTTGTACCAAGCTTTATGTTCACGTTATTATTTCATTGGGTCTACCAAACAAACTCCAGTGAACGTTCGAATAGTTATCAGTGTATGTCCAAAGATATATTACAAGTTGATCACGTGAGAATAATGTAGAAACGTGCTTTTTCTGCACGAAGCAATTTACATACTACACAAATAAGGGAGTTCGGAAAGTTCGAAATTAAATTAACCGCCAAAATGTATGTTACACAAGCAATAATTCGAATGAGACAAAAATTCAATTGGTGAATAAACGTACAAGTTTCAACAGATTATGTATACATAGGAGGATAGAAAATTAAAGTGAATTACTGAAAAGTTGACTTACCAATGAAGAAGTAAAGTATTCTAAGAATGTTCCTTTTCTGAAACTTACGTCAAAGGAAAGATTACAATGTCTGAGCTCCTTCGGTGTGTTTGAAGTCTTTTGTCGAGACATATCGCATAGATCCAATCACTTGTTATCAGTTGCTATTGAAAATGTAAGACGATATATGTTGCCAATCTAAATTCTTGATTCAATGTTCTTGATTTATATTTAGGAACACAAAAGCAATGCTTTTAGAGGTCAAAATGTATCCTCGCAAACGAAAACCATAAAACATTTTTTTCAATAGAATGTATTCCCAAAATGTCGTTACACAAAATTTATATGATTGTGTGAACGAATAGAGACTACCAGTCATTTTCAAAATTAGTGGTCTACAATCGGCTTCGTGATATCGACACAAATGATGAGCGCTGACGAATTTTCCATGTCAGATAAAATCATCTTGTAATTTACTATAATAATTTTCGACTGCCACAGCAATAAATTTTCGCATTTTTCAATCTACGAACTAATTTAAATCGCGCGCGACGTCAATTATATTCGTTGGACGTAAAACAACTCAATGCGAAATAAAAAACATGCTTGAAAAATCAATTTGAGATCCATCCAAATGAACAGTCACGAAAACGTTTAACTCAAATCGCTTCAAAACGTAGTTAAATGAAAGGTTTTCGTGAATCATATAGTCCGGCCAAACATTTGACCGATGAGTGTTGAGAAGCGTTGAATTTGGGTGAATCATCACGGAGCTAACTTCAACGATCTTTTTCATATTATCTTGATAATTTGCTCTCATTAATAATATTAATAAACTTGCAGACAACGTACGATGTTGTTGCGAAAGATTTCCGTGTTTCTCAATGAACATATTGCCTGGAATTTAACTTAGCTGTGCTTAATATGAAAATAGGAAAAATTAAAGCTCGTTACGATTTGAAAATTTTATTCGCAATTCTAATTTTTCATTAAAAATCTTAATCATCTTCTTTCTATACATTTTCCATGTCAGATGAAATCATCTTGTTATTTACTATTATAATGTTCGACTGTTACAGTAATAAATGTTCGCATTTTTTAATCTACGAACTAATTTAAACCGCGCGCGACGTCAATTATATTCGTTGGACGTAAAACAACTCAATGCGAAATAAAAAACATGCTTAAAAAATCAATTTGAGATCCATCCAAATGAACAGTCACGAAAACGTGTAACTCAAATCGCTTCATAACGTAGTTAAATGAAAGGTTTTCGTGAATCATATATTCCGGCCAAACATTTGACCGATGAGTGTTGAGAAGCGTTGAATTCGGGTGAATCATCACGGAGCTAACTTCAACGATCTTTTTCATATTATCTTGATAATTTGCTCTCATTAATAATATTAATAAACTTGCAGACAACGTACGATGTTGTTGCGAAAGATTTCCATGTTTCTCAATGAACATATTGCGTGGAGTTTAACTTAGCTGTGCTTAATATGAAAATAGGAAAAATTAAAGCTCGTTCCGATTTGAAAATTTTATTCGCAATTCTAATTTTTCCATAAAAATCTTAATCATCTTCTTTCCATACATTTGCGAATACTTTGTTCATCCATATAACTTTTCTTTTTAATTTTCTTTATTTCCCCTTTTTTGTTTTCTTACGTCACACCTGGTTTAATATTATACCAAACAGAAGGCTTCCCATTTGCTCAAGACATGCAGATTTAACAAAGCTTGTTGTAAAAATATTATTGATTATGTCGTAGTCCGTCGATAACATAAGAAACCGGAAATCGGGGTATATATATATAGAACATTAATAGATTTTGAAATTTATTTAAGTTGGCTAGCATAACATCGACCAGACTTTTCTAAGCAACATCAACGAACATTTTATTACGTTTATTGGTTAATTGATTGGTTTGGTTTGCTGGACACAGTAGTCGCCGTTACTGTGTGACCCTTTAATTTGACGGATTTTCAACATAAGGTGATACTGTTTCAGTCTTCATCCCAACAGCACTAGTGGTACCAACTCCTGCGCTTACGTCTCGTAGACGAAGAGTTTTATTTTACGCGCACTCATTTGCGAGATTTCGATGAAATTTTGTACTATGTACTATGTTTGAAGCTAAGAATACCAACCAAATCATGGAAGCTTTTGCACCAAGAATCGAATTGATCGCTTACAGAATTTTAACGAAATCTCGCAAATGGTTGCGCGTAAAATAAAACTCTTCGTCTACCAGACGTAAGCGCAGGAGTTGGTACCACTAGTGTAATTGGGATAATGACTGAAACAGTATTACCTTATGTTGGAAATCCGTCAAATTAAAGGGTCACATAGTAACGGCGACTACTGTGTCCAGCAAACGAAACCAATCAATTAAATCAATAAAATGTCCGTTGATGTTGCTTAGACATTTCTGGTCGATGTGATGCTGGCCAACTTAAATAAATTTCAAAATCCAATAATTTTCTATACACACACACACACATATATATATATATATATACGTATATGCGAATGCGAGCAGAAGATCAGATACTTTGTAAAAATATTTGGAAGCTTCTCGCTGGTAAGGTTACCAAGGATAATGAAAAACTAAAAGAATTATGACGTGTTGTTGCATTGAGAACATTTTAACCATAATTACTGAACTCTTGAATAAAATAAATGATACATTCAATGATAATCATCCACATGTAATCTGATGACCATGAAAAATCTCAAAAAGATGTGTCCTTGAAAGTTGCGAAGTTTAAAGTCCTTTTGGAAACTGACATTAACTTTCTACCAAAGGGTGAAAACGGTCAAAAGCAAGTTAATATATCATCACGTCACGGTAATGTTTGGGCAACGAAATTGAATCAAATGTCACCCTGTACTCTGGTACGCAAATGTTTTCGTTGATCACAGAGGCAATACGAGGTGTATGCAGAATATTGATTTAAAAATACCCCGATTTTCGTTTTCTTATGATATCGACGGACTACGTCTTATTCAATAATATTTTTACGACAACCTATAATAAATCTGCATGTCTTGAGCAAATAGGAAGCCTTTGTTTGGTATATTATTAAACTACGTGTGACGTTAGAAAACAAAAAAGGGGAAATGGAGGAAATAAAAAAAACAATGTTATATGTATGAACAATGTATTAGCAAATCTATGGAAAGAAGATTATTAAGATTTTTATGGAAAACTCAGAATTGCGATTAAAATTTTCAAATCGAAACGAGCTTTAATTTTTCCTATTTTCATATTAAGCACAGCTGAGTTAAACTCCAGGCAATATGTTCATTGAGAAACACGGAAATCTTTCGCAACAACATCGTACGTTGTCTGCCAGTGTATTAATATTATCAACGAGCGCAAATTATCAAGAAAATATTGAAAAGAACGTTGAAGTAAGCTCCGTGATGATTCACCCAAATTCAACGCATCTCAACACTCATCAGTCGAACGTGTGGCCTGGACTATGTGAATCACGAGAACCTTTCATTTAACTACGTTTTGGAGCGATTTGAGTTAAACGTTTTCGTGACTGTTAATTTGGATGGATCTCAAATTGATTTTTTACGCATGTTTTTTATTTCGCATTTAGTTGTTTTACGTCTAACGAATATAATTGACGTCGCGCGCGGTTTAAATTAGTTCGTAGATTTAAAAAATGTGAACATTTATTGCTGTGACAGTCGGGAATTATTATAATAAATTACTAAGTAAAGTTATCTCAAATAGAAAATTCGACTGTGCTCATCATTTTTTTAGATATAAGATGAAGCCGATGTATACATAAACTGTTCAAACATGTATGTTTTTTCGCCTTTTGTGTTTTTGTTTAATTTTAATTATTGCTTGGGTAAAATACATTTTGGCGGTTAGTATAATTTCGAACTTTCCGACAGTGTCTTCTTCTGTATTGGCAAAGTGTGTAAGTTGCTTCGTGCAGGACTTTTGATTAACAAATCCTTCAAACTGTTTATTGCACTATGCAACTTGAATTTGAAGTGTTGGTATTTCCTGTGTAGAATTATCTCGCGATCGTTGAAGTGTACTGAATCTTACATTGAACTTCTGCTCTTTTAGTGTATTAGTTAGTGTCATTCCATGTTTGTTGTATTTTGGTAAGTGCAGAATTATGTTTGGTCCACTGCATAATTTGTGAGCCCGACAAACCGCATTTGTTTCTCTACAGAAAAATTCTTATCTGTTGAACTTTAAATTCTATATTTCGAATACTCAAATATTACCCAAATATGACCGATATTTCTATAAATACAGTATCTCCCATGCAACAATCACAGTATATTCATGGCACATTACCAGATTCGTGCTGGTGATCTCTGTCTATCTTTCGGATAAATTAAATCTATTATGTTGTCTCACGTAGTTTGTCTGTTCCCTTTCGACCTAGCTTGATTGGTCAGTGATTTCATTAACACTATTACTGAGGACAAGTCATATAGGATCCGAAAATTTGCATTCGTACATTGAAGTTCTATTTTTCAACGAAAGAAACTCGAACGTAGTTTCAGCAAAATTACTCTTGGTGATATACAATAAGCGCAACTTCATCGACATATTAAGGAGATATTTAACCACAGAAAGATAAATTTAAGCATTTTCAAACAGCTGTGATTAAACAATCACATTTGACAAACTGTAAGTATTATCAGGTTCAAATACCCGTGGAATAGTGAATGAGCTAGAACCAGCCGCGGATACCATGAAGGTAAGAATACCAACCAAATCACTGGAGAATCTGCACCTAGAATCGGAATGATCGCGTACAGAATTTCATCGAAATCTCGCAAATGAGTGCGCGCAAAATAAAACTCTTCGTCTACGAGACGTGCGAGTAAGAGTTAGTACCACTAGTGCAGTGGGGATAAAGACCCAAACAGTTTTAACTTATGTTCAAAAACCGTCAAATTAAAGGGTCAGACAATAACGGCGACTACTGTGTCCCACTTGCCAAACCAATTGACCAATGAACATAATAAACTGTCCTCTGATGTTTCTTAAAATTATCTGGTCGATGTGATGCTGGCCAACTTAGATAAATGTCACAATCTAATAATTTCTCTCTCTCTGTCTCTCTCTCTCTCTCTCTCTCTCTCTCTCTCTCTATATATATATATATATATATATACAAAAATATACAAAAATATGTCGCAGTGCGAATGCAAGGCAAGACCGTTTCGTTTCAAATCGACACAGCCTCAGACGTCACACTGCGGATTGACGGACAACTCATTTGTGAGATTGATTTCAATGGTAAGCAAGCAACTAGTTTAGTTTACTTGAGTCCTCATGATAAACGTGATTTGCTTGGAATGGATTGGATCGAACGCCTAAATTTACTTAGTCTGCCTTTGGAAGATCTGTGTTCAACAAAAACCGCAACTGTGTGCCAAACGAATTCTTCATCAAGAACTCCAATCATTTGGCTGCAAAATTGTTCACTGCATTTGCAGATGTGTTTCAGTCCAAACTTGGTCGGTGCTCAAGGTTCGAGGCCTCCCTACAATTGCTCCTGGATGTAAAACCTGTTTTTAAACAACGGCGTCCGGTCCCCTATGCAGCACAAGAGAATGTCGAGTAAGAGCTGAACCGTTAAGAATCTGAAGGCATCGTTAAACGTGTTGACTTTTAATCTTGGGCAGCTCCCGTCGTTGTTATACGGAAGCCAAACGGTAAGATCCGATTGTGTGCTGATTTTCCAACGGGATTAAATGCGTGCCTCAAGCATCACCAATAACCACTGCCCCTACCAGAAGACATATTCGCTAAACTCGATGGAGGAAAATTCTTTGCTACCCTTGACTTAGCCGACGCCTATTTACAATTGGAAGTGGAAACGTCATGTATAAAACAGCTCACTATCAACAAACACAAGGGACTGTACCAGTTCAATTGATTGCCATTCGGCGTCAAAACGGCTCCGGCAATTTTTCAGCTAGGGATAGATACGATGCTATCCGGAGTTCCAGTTGCAGCAGCATATATGGATGACATCATTGTAATGGGAGCCTCTTAGAAGAACTCACAAGCCGCCTCGAGACAGTTCTTAAGCGCATGAGACAATATGGTTTTAATCTAAGATCAGAAAAGTGTCGCCTAATAATGCGCTCGATAAAGTTTTTCGGATTTATCACACAGGCTCGGCGAACACCATCTAAACAACATCCTCATCCTGAGCTACGTATATTCTCCTCTATTGATGCACCAATTACGGCAGCATTGAATCATCTTCTGTCAAGAGATGTGAAATGGCAGTGGTCCGAAGCATGCCAACAAGCATTTGATCAACTGGAAGCCTTGATTACATCAGACCTCTTTTTGACCCATTACAATCCCAACTTGACGAACACAGTCGCAACGGATACCTTTAGCTATGGGATAGGAGCACTGATCTCCCATTGTTTGTCAGACGGATCAGAGAAGGCAATAGCCCACGCTGCGCGAGCTCTCACTTCATCAAAAAGGAATTACAGCCAAGTCGAAAAGGAAGCTTTCACCATAGTCTCTGCAGTTCAAACGTTTCACAAGAATCTGTGCGGACGAAAATTCACATTGCTCACAGACCACAAACCGCTATGAACATTATTTTGATCTAAGAAGGGTATCCCTATATATACAGCGAGTCGCTTACAACGTTGGGTTAATAACTTCTGAGCGGCGAATCGAGTTGTCATTCCAGAGGGCTTAAGTAAACCTGTTCTACGTCAGTTCCACCGTGGTCACCCCGGGATAAACCGAATGAAAGCATTAGTACGAAGTTATGTCTTCTGACCCTAGTTAGACCAACAAGTAGAAGATCTTTGCCGGTATTGTTCCAAGTGTGCTGTGATAGCAAGACTTCCTGTCAAGACCGAACTACACTCTTGGCAGCAGCCAATAAAACCGTGGTCACGTGTGCACGTTGACTTTGCTGGTCCATTCAGAGGAGTTCATTTCTTCGTCATGGTGGATGCGTACAGTAAATGGCCTGAGGTAACTATGATGAACCACACTTCTGCAGCCCAGACAGCTCGAACGATGAGACGAATTTTTACTCAGCATGGTCTCCCAGAAACTTTAGTGTCCGACAACGGGTGTTAATTCACCTTCAAGCTGTTCACAGAATTTTGCAATCAGAATGAAATTATTCATATCAGAACGGCATCATATTACCCTCAATCCAATGGACCAGCTGAAAGATTTGTAGACACTCTGAAAAGAGCCCTTCTGAAGGCTGAATACGATGAACCACTGGATCACATTCTAGATTAATTCTTGTTCAGTAACCGGATTACACATTACCCGAATTCACCGAATGGTCAATCCTCAGCAGAATATCTCATGGGACGAAAACTCCGTGCTACGTTTGATGCAATGCACCCCAGACCTCCGGTACAGTTAATTCCCAATCGGAATATTGAAAATCAATAATACCGAAGCAGCAGCGCTCACCAATGTCATTCAGGCTTGGCGAATACGTATGAATTACATGCCTCCGAAAACATGGGTCAGTTTGGAAAACAGCGGTCGTAACTAGAAGACGTGGCAAGGTATTGTACTAAGTCCTGGCCAAAGGGATGCACATTGTTCAGCACACAAACCAAACGCGAACAAAACACTGCCCCGAAGAACCATCTGTTTCCAGTACCAGGCTTAATGAACTACTGGAAGTAGACCAACCTATCAGCACTGAAAAACAAAGGCAAAGGGTCGACAACCGTCTTGCTGAACAACATCGCACAGACGAGACACCAGAAAGAAGATACCCAACACGAAGAAAAACAATGGTTCAAACAATTTAAATCAATTCAAGAAACAAGGCCAACATAGACCGAAGGTAAAAGTCCTTTTTTCGCAGGGTGTGTGTGTCAAGGTCATTCAATCTAGGCAGGCCAATCCCCACACTGCTTTGGAGGTATTGATCGTTTATAATCAATGAACATAGTTCGCCTATTTGAATCAATATAGTAGCTTGTTTTCAGTAGCTTGGCTTCATTTTTGTTCACCTAACTCGCTAATTGTACATATATATATATATATATATATTTATATATATATATTTATATATATATATATATATATATATACGAAAATCTTTCGCAACAACATCCTACGTTGTCTGCCACCGTATTAGTATTTTATCCGAGCGCCAAATAAGCACAGAAAATATTGAAATTAACGTTTGAAGTTAGCTCCGTGATGATTCACCCAAATTCAACGCATCTCACCACTCATCGGTCAAATGTGTGGCCGGACTATGTGAATCACGAAAACCTTTCATTTAACTACGTTTCGGAGTGATTTGAGTTAAACGTTTTCGTGACTGTTAATTTGGATGCATTTCAAATTGATTTTTTACGCATGTTCCTCATTTCGCATCTAGTTGTTTTACGTCCAACGAATATAATTGACGTCGCGCTCGGTTTAAATTGGTTCCTAGATTAAAAAAATTCAAACATTTATTGCTGTGACAGTCGAACATTATTATAATAAATTACAAGATAATTTTATCTGACATGGAAAATTCGTCAGCGCTCATCATTTGTGTCGATATCACGAAGCCGATTGTAGACCACTAATTTTAAAAATGACTGGTAGTCTCTATTCGTTTACACAATCATCCAACATATAAACTTTGTGTAAACACATTTCCGGAATAGATTCTATTGAAAAAATGTTTTATGGTTTTCGTTTGTGAGGATAATTTTTGACCTTTAAAAGCATTGATTTTGTTTTCTCATTTATCAGAATCATGAAAT
The DNA here is from genome assembly GCA_013407085.1 of Atriophallophorus winterbourni. Lineage (NCBI taxonomy): Eukaryota > Metazoa > Platyhelminthes > Trematoda > Plagiorchiida > Microphallidae > Atriophallophorus > Atriophallophorus winterbourni. The sequence goes on from JACCGJ010000907.1 coordinate 95,494, forward strand.
TTAGATTGACAACATATATCGCCTTCAATTTTCAATAGTAAGTCATAACAAGAGATAGGAACTATGCGATATTGTTCGACATACGTCCCCAAACACAACATATGTTTTGGTAAAGCGTGGTGATTGGCTCTGACATTGTATTCTTTCCTCCGACGTAAGTTTTAGAAAGGGAGCATTCCTAGAATACCGGGGCTTTAATGGTAAGAGAACTTTTCAGTAATTCACTTTAATTTCTTATCCTCCTATGTATACATAAACTGTTCGAACTGGTATGTTTGTTCGAGTATTGTATTTTTGTCTCAATGGAATTATTGCTTGTGTAACATACATTTTGGCGGTTAATATAATTTCCAACTCTTCGACTGTGTCTACTTCCGTATTTGTGAAGTGCAGGAAATGTATTTTTTAAATTATTCTCATGTGATCAACTTGTAATATATCTTTGGACATACACTGATAACTATTCGAACGTTCACTGGAGTTTGTTTGGTAAACCCAATGAAATAATAACGTGAGCATAAAGCTTGGTACAAGTCTTTGTCGGTCGTACGTAGCCTATGACATTAAAACATGACAAGAATTTAGGGTGAGTAACAGTGTGATATACGAAATTACATTTTTGTGCAGTCCATGTGATATCAAGAACAAAGTGATCTAATTTCTACTGAATAAGCTGGAAGTTGTCAAATTCAAAGAATCAATCTTTCAATGAGCATAAAATTAGCCACATCAATCTCACATACTTCGAAACCATAGCTATGCGATTATTATTATTAATATTCTGACAGAAAACTTAGATGCCCTTGCTAGTAAAACGTACGAAGCATGCCGATAATCGTCGTACTGTTTCTAACTGTTGTGGTAAAACAGCACGAAATCGGTCGTGGGTTACGTGTGATAAAAATTCTTACACTTGAGCGATACAGTTAAACAGTTAGTTAAACACTATTATCGCAAAATAAATGTTTGAAAATGAATTCCGTTAATAACAAATTTACAATGGTATTTTCTTGACTTGAAACCGTATGAATAAATGTATATTAATTATATTATAAAAAAATGCTTCTATCATTTTGTTTGTATGTGAAGTGACATTCTCATTGGTGCAAATAAAGAGCAGTGATTGGTCGAGCGCGTTTCTCGTCCAGTATAAATTGGTTAACCACGGTCAAAAAGCAGAGAAATGCATTGTAAACTCGTCCTTCAAATGAGATTTATCATTCTTGCTGCACTGATTGCAACGTCCGTGTGCTCCCAAAGTGAGAATTATATTTAACTACATCATTTAATTCTATTCTTAATTTTGCATTCTGTTCAATATTTCTTTCAAAAATCTTTCTCTTCAGCTTGTTGTACACTTAATATGAACTGTGAGTTTGTAAGCAACATTTCATACGAGATTATTCAAACGAATATAAAAAGTGTCACTTCCAAACACTGCGAAATGTCACAATTTTCAACGCACATATTTAGACTTTCGAATTCTACTTTTTCAAACTGTGAATTTATTTTACCATTGAATATGATCGTTTAATGTCATGTTATATACGATATCTGTATTTGTATTTTTGCGCTCCACATCACGAGAAATTTGTCATCACGCTGGATGTTACTTGTTAATGCGTTAAAGAGGCATGATATGATCGATGTATCGGGTTTCTCACATACCCAGCACATACAACCACAGCCGATTGTTAGATACAGGTAAATAAGTAACTTAGTTAACCAAAAACCACTAGTGTAACGGTGAGCAGTATAAAGCAAATGCTATCATGTTCATCCCGATGTCTGATTTCCGATTATCCGTCTTCTTCCAAAACGTCGATTAAAATTCAGGCTTAATAATGACACTGATTTGGAGCTGTCTTTGGCCCCCTACGTTCGATGGCAAACTCGAAATATACATTGCATGTTTTGCACCCTGTTGAGTGAGTCACAACGGATCGGGAATGTCAATCGTAGCAGTCACCGCGATAAGCTGTACGAAACACTAATCTGATAAACCATATATCCAAACTTTTGTGCGTATGGTGTAGTTTGTCGAGTAATATGATAAAATAATCAACCTTGTGTATGAGAGGAAGCTAGTTAAATATGTGAATGCAATTTCGCAATAAAACGAATGACAATATGAGTAAAATTCTAGCGAGAATATACACTAATGTTGTATTGACCTCTTCTATTGATAGTCAGTTAATCAAGAATCACTAAATATTTGTACCCATTAAATAGAAGATACCCTCACGAAACCAGTGATTGAAGCATCGAAGCAATGTAACAAACAACTCTCATCAATTCATCATGTGGCCTCTGTCTCAAATATAACCTTGGTTCACAAATTAGTGGAATCCTGAACGTTTTTATATGCTTTCACATATTTGTTATAAATCAAATTGTTAAGTCAAGAATATCGCACATTGTATGTAATAGATAGTTGAAGTTTAAAATGAACGGTTGGGAACAAGTCCATGTTATATGACGTCATTAGAAATCGCTGATCATAATCAATCTACGCTGACACCAAGTCTGTCAGAACTAATAGTTAAGTGACATATCATATCATTGATCTTTCAAAAAAATAAGAAAGATTATTTCCTGACCGTCGTTCGAGACCATATTGGTTGTACATGTGCTCCACTTGTTCCCCACGTTTAAAGTAGACAGAGGCATCTTTCATATAAATTAAAAGTTTTTACAACAAGACATTTGTTTATTTAAACGAATAAAACAGAATGCTTTTGATTCATTTCTGTTGTTGTGAATTGATTTTTACGCAGAAGAATTATGTGTTTTTCCCATTGTAGATTTGTGTCGAGGTATGTATTTTTCGTATGAAAATTGTGGAACTTTTACAGGTCTTACTATATTCGGTGCAGTGTGAACTGCGATAATTTATATAGAAATTCAATTCAACGATGCACTCTGATTCACATATTAAGGATTTGCTGAGTGCGTACACGAATTTCAGTGTTGAGTAAATTCACTTCTTTGAAGGCCTCGAGGGCTTAACAGGGATATAATTTGCGATTCTGTGCTCAAACATCGTTGTTGAATGTACGAACCCTATGAATCACTGGTATTCATGTTCAAATTAGGATAACCATCTTACATTGTTACAAATCTTTCTTATCCTGAACATTCTGTCTCAACGTGATGAAGTCACACAAACAGAAACAGTGTTAGCAACGCAGCAATTTGGTAATCGAATTCTTTTTATATTTTGTTAGATTTTGTCTCTGTGAATGTAACTATATACTTTTTGAACTAAATGTTACATTAGGTTTATGTTAAGGTTTCGGCTTCTAAACATTTTTCATCAATACTGCATAAATTATTGTGCTGATCAAACGTTGCTACAACCCAAATCACCCGATAAATTTTATTGCTATTAATCACTTCTATTGAATGGCCAGAATAATGATAGAATGTTATGTCTGATTAGTTGAGTGTACAGTGGATAATTTCGCCCGCTAAACGAACTCATCCGAATGTGTAACCCAAACATGTCATTTGGGAATATCTCGTCTAAGATATCATATTCCTCTTCAATATTTGATTTTCCATTGATTACTAGTCTAAAACGGGCATTTCAAACAATTTTTCATAATACTCTAAATTTTTCCACTGCGAAACAAGTTCGGTGGTACCTATTCAAGTTCTAGAGCAGAATAAGGCTGAAAATGTTGTTAAAATTACAGGGAAGTATATTATGATGAACAAAAGTAAATTGCGTGTTCTCTCGCAATGTATAAACATGTAGTTACCGATCTGACGTGCTTTTATTTCAATTACGGACATATGCATTTTTGCGGGTTTGTCACATAAGATTATAAATTTCGCAAAAATGTTTGCATTGCCATGTGCTAAACGGAGCGAAATGTTGTTGCAACCAGCAGTTATTAGTTTATATTTTTCCTGAATTTCAGAGCGCACAATATCAATGTGCAAGTACGAATTGCATTAGTGATGTTGATTTATCTGAAAATCCCGCATGCTATGCGGAACCACATCCGCCGACACAACAAAAGTTATTTGTTGATTTTAGTCACTCAAAAGGATGCAAAACCGGCAATGTATATTTCCAGCTTGCTGTTTAAAGTAGGTGGCCGAAACGCGGCTCCAAATCACTGTCCTTACTAAGCCTGAATTTCAAACGACGTATTGGAAGAAGACATATAATCGGAAATCGGATGAATATGGTAGGATTTTCTTGAAACTGTGATCACCGTTTAACCACTGTTTTTAGGCTCGCCGAAACACGTACCTGCCTGTATCTACCGATTGTCGACAAACATGCAGTACTCGGACGTGGCGTGTATGTACTTGTTATATGAGGAACACGGTACACCTTTCATGTGATTCATTTAAAGCGTATTACCAAGTGGGATTTAACATGATGATAAATTCGCAGTGATCTCGATAGCAAAAATACATTCATCGTAAAATAAACACACCTTTTTCTCTTTGATATATTTTGTTTCATAGAGAAAATATAGACAAAGAGTTAACGATTATATGAAATTTTGAAATATGTATACCGTTTGAACGAGCAGTATACGAAATTTTATATTTGTCAATTACAGTCATCCGAATTTCGCAGAGTTTGGAAAGCGACTCTTTTGCCATTCGTTTTACTCGTTCGTATCAAATGTTGCTTCTTAATTTACAGTTCTTATCAAGTGTACAACAAGCTGCAACGACTAACTTCGTCCAATACCTGAGAAAGAAAATGTCATGAGTTTGGAAAAAAATATAGAACAGAATGGAAAGTTATGATGACTTTAAATGAAGTATTGAAATATAATTCTCACTTTCGGAGCACACGGCAGTTGCAATCAAGAATGCAAGCAAAAATGATCAGTCTCATTTGAAGGACGAGTTTGCAATGCAAATCTCTGCTTTGCGACCGTGGTCAGCCAATTTATTCCGGGCGGGAAACGCGCTGCATCAATCACTGCTATGGATTTGCATCAATGAAATTGTTTTTTCACACATAATCACAAAGCGAGGAACATTCTTCGCTTCATTTTGGTTTTATTAAATATCACGCAATGTATATATTAAAATTATTTTACCGAAAACTTTATTGATCATTGAACCATGTTGAAATCCAATTAACGTTGAAATAGGCAGCATGGAAATTTTAAAATATAATAAATACTTTATCTCTGCTCGATTTATTTAATTTCTGAGAAAATATTTTTATTATTGCGGTATGTGTATGTGTAAATTGACGTAAATACGAATGTAGAATAATTGTTGATGACATTCATTTGCAAACATTTGTTGGAAGCGAATGTTGCTGAAAAAACATATAAACCGGATCGCTCATTTGAAGGGATTTCAATCACACATAACCCACGACCGTGTAAGTGCAGTTTGTACTTAGCGGGTAGGGACAGTACTTACTTTACTTTACTTTACTTTAGTGTCACTATCTCCTCCTGGAGGATGAGTCGGCTTCATTGACGTCACGGATTGCAGCTACCCACACTCGGCAGTTAGAAGCGAGATCCGCGCAGATTGTAAGTCAGGTCCGGTCTCACGTGCGCCATCCGTAAACCGATCGTAGATCAAGCAGCTGCACGTCCGATCTCACGGTGGCGAGCCAAGTTTTTACTTGTCCTCCGCTACGACAACGCCATTCTGCGCTGGGTGTCAGGATAGTGTCATCCTGGTTAGTTTAGCGTCTGAGCGTCTCAGGATGTGGCCAAACCATCTCAGTCGGTGTTGCCGCAATATCGAACTCAGGCGAGGGATATCAAAACAACGGTGGCGAACCTTGTCATTCGTTACCCGCTCATCCCATCGAACATTGAGGATGCGTCGAAGACACCAGTGGTCGAAAACCTCTAGTTTCCGCATATCCTCCACCCGCACAGGCCACGTCTTGCATCCATAAATGAGAACTGGGCGAATCGCCGCTCTGTAGACGCGCAACTTTGTACGTCGGCTGATTTCTCTACGGCTAAATGGAACCCAACGTAGTCGCGAAAACGCCGTGTGCGCAGCTTGTACACGGGTCGGTATCTCATCCCTGGCTTGGCCTGACGGTAGCACGCACGAACCAAGGTAACGAAAAGTGTTCACCACCTCCAAGTTCTCGCCACCAATCTTGAAAGGCAGATGAGGTCTAGTGGCGGTGGTAAAATACTTAGTTTTGCGCGTGTTGATTCGTAGCCCCAACATAGAAGCAAATGAGCTGAGGCGTTCCAGGGTCGTCTGAAGCGTTTCAGGATCATCCCCCAAGATTACGATGTCGTCGGCATACTCCAAATCGGCAATCGAAACGCTCGGACTCAGTATCACACCGATCTAATCTGAAAGCGCCTGCTTCATTGTCCAATCGATCGCGAAGTTGAATAGCACAGGGGACAAAGGGCACCCTTGCCGGACACCAGTCCTAATGAGGAGCGTCGAGGACACCATTCCATATGCGCGTAAGCGGCTCTGCGTGAATGAATAGTACGCTTGCATCATGCGCACAAGTTTCTCCGGCATACCATCCGCCAGCATCACACTCCACAGCGAATCTCGGTCGACGGAGTCGAAAGCGGCTTCGAAGTCGATGAAACAAGCTTTTGTTGCCTGCTGATAGCGGTAACGATGTTATAGAATCCGACGCAATGTGAACAGCTTGTCGACGCAGCCCCGACCTCGACGAAAACCGCCTTGGTTGACTCATGTACGTATATCCCTCTCTTCCGTAAAGCGGCATAAGAGAATCACAGCAAAAACCTTCGCGGCGATCAGGATAGGCAATCTGTGTAGGTTATAACCGGTTTTGCTAGCATGTTAACCTACGTTTCGTGTCTGGGTAATGACGTTTATCTTGATTACATAGCTATAGTTTGAAATATGTAACATTGTTGCAGTGATTTGCGCTTGTTTATTATTCAAAGTCTGATTCCTTTAAATTCGCCAATTTCCCGATTATACAGTCCACATTATATCACTCTGGATTATTTTCCAGCTAATAGGAAAAAAGCATTACGTACTTGGCACTGCGCAACTAATGGTTGGAATGTACTGAAACAGGAGCGTTTGGTCCATTAATTTCGATTTGATAACTAACTACGCTTGAAGTCACATCTCAAACCATCTTTTACAAAATAGTTGAATTTTTCCACAGAAACCAATGCCAATATAGCATATAAATGCACAACCCAAATTGAAAACTGAACTTATTGTTTCACCTCATGATTATTCAAGGATTCTAAATTAGTATTCCACAAGCCTAGGTATGATAAATCGAGATCAAATATAAGCTACTCAAGTAACACGTGTTTTCATTTCAATTAGGAACATATGCATTTTTGCGGGTTTGTCTCATAAGATAATACATTTCGAAAAAATGTTTGCATTGCCATGTGATAAACGGAGCGAAATGTTGTTGCAACCAGCAGTTATTAGTTTATATTTTATCCTGAATTTCAAAGCGCACAATATCATTGTGCAAGTACGAATTACATGAGTGATGGGGATTAATCTGGAAATCCCGCATGCTATACAGAACCACATCCGCCGACACAACGAAACTTTATAGTTGTTTTTAGTCGCTTAAAAGGATGCAAAACCGGCAATGTATATTTCCAGCTTGTTGTTTAAAGTAGGTGGCCGAAACGCGGCTCCAAATCACTGTCCTTACTAAGCCTGAATTTCAAACGACGTATTGGAAGAAGACATATAATCGGAAATCGGATGAATATGGTAGGATTTTCTTGAAACTGTGATCACCGTTTAACTACTGTTTTTAGGCTCGCCAAAACACGTACCTGCCTGTATCTACCGATTGTCGACAAACATGCAGTACTCGGACGTGGCGTGTATGTACTTGTTATATGAGAAACACGGTACATCTTCGGTGTGAATGATTTTGAGCGTTTTAACTGTTGGGATTCAGTATGGTGATAAATTTGCATTGAATAGACAGCAAATATGCAAATACATTCATCGTAATATAAACACATCTTCTGCTCTTTGACATGTTTTGGTTTCGGAAGAAAATATAAGGTTAGATTTAACGATGATTTTTAATTTTAAAATATGTATATTGTTTGAATGAGCAGAATTCGAAAGTTTGTATTTGTCCATTACTGATGGCTGTGAATTTGGAACAAAAATTAAAACAGTAATTTTGAAACACCAAATAATCTAATAAGAAATATTGTTTTCAAAATTCATCCAATTGAAAATAAAATGAGTGAGCCCACTCATCATGCACTATCCCAGATTTTATCGGCGAAGATTACTGCGCGGTATACATTACGCGAAACAAGGTAGACTATTAAGGTCAACGACATATCTGGCCCTGAAATTCCAGGATTCGATTAAAACAATGTAATACCCTGCCGCCAACCAGGTATTAGTGTGAATGTCAAAATTATTTTCACGTGATAAAAGTTGGAAACCGCATCGATTATCTTTTTATTTTAATGGCAGTTCGAAGAAGTATAATATTTTGATTCTGGCGTCGATGATTGTCACGGGAAGCAACAAAAGCCTGTACAATATATAAAATCGTCTACGCGGTTAATCACAATGTTCTTAGGAAAATATGAGGCGATCACAATTAGAAACATAATGACATTATGAATATAATAAAGAGACATGTATTATAAATAATCTTGTTTTAACGAAGCAATCTCAGTGAAACCTGAAAAATTATCTTATACACAGGGACTTTTTGGACGGTTTAAACAAATTCCGCTCATGTAAGGAACGGAGGTCGAAATTTAGTTTAATTCTAATGCAATAAGAATTAGAGTAGAATTCTTATATCGTTTTTTAAAACCACCGGATTTTTCTAAGAATAACTTTTTTCGTGATTGTACATCAAGCTTTACGATACACGCTGAAAGAAATAGTTCAAAGTTACTTACCATCGGAAAAGTAGGAGTAACATATACTAATTAACCAATAAGTATACAGCAGCGAACCATTCAACAACCTGTTCAGGAAACTCGATGTATATTGAGGAAGTCACTTGCTCACATGAAGCGGGATACATTAGCTCTATGACGGGAAATTGGTAAAGCGATTGAATGAAAAACCCCATGTTTGTTCAGCGAACTTGATATAATTTGAATTCTTCGAAGATAGCTTAGGCATAAAAATAATGAATCGAAGCATAACAGGTTGGAGCATTACAGTTGGCATGCAACTTTTAGCGATTAAAATCCCGATTAAAATCCCAATATTTATTTACAGGAATTATTGATAACTTGTGAAATTTGTTCTAAGTATTTTCGAAGCTACCTGCGCTTTTTCTACAATCATAACTACCATTTCGTTGTTCGATATAGAATTAGGGAATGATTAGTTATAAACAGAGATCCTTGGATAAATCATTAGAACTTGAAAGCGATTCTCTAAGATACGAGATCACGTCTAGAGTCTCGTCAGAGAAGATTGCTTTCAGCATTAATGAAACGTGTTTAAAAAACTGAAAGAAATCTTAAGCTTGTATGCAAATAGTCAACAAGCAATCATGCATCAAATCAGGTGTATTGTCTTCACAAACCCCTAATGGATTGACTGACTCTGCCAAATATACCGCTGATTGTTTAGCAACGTCTTACGCACTTGTATTCAATCTCAAACGTTGTATGCCCTTTTATGTTAGACCAAATTCGCAAGGTTCAGAGTTTTCAAAGGAAATTAATGTCAATGAATTCATGGTTTTGCAGGAACCTTGAAACATAAACAAAATTAAGTCCCTTGGTAAAGAAAAATTCCAATCAGCCATACTACGCTGTTTTCGCGTTGTTTTGACTGCTTTAATCACGCGCTAACTGAATCTTAGCCTTCAGAAATGAGCAGTACAACCTCAGTGGAAAGCAGGGATGATAACTCCAGCTTATCAAGGCGGTAGCCGTTCATACATAGCGACATATAGACCGGTAAGATATTTCTGGCGATCTCAAAGTTGATGGAACCCATTGTGACTGTGCGCATGATAAAACATTTGGAAAACCAAAATATTTCGACGGCAGCACAACACGGTTCTGGAAAAAATCGTCGTTGTTTATCTAACCTTTTGACAACGTTCAAGGATTGGACCAAGGCATATAACGAACGTGAGACAGAACATGATTAATTCATCAATATTTTCAGAGCTTTTGACAAAGTCAACCATGACATTTTAATATAAAAACACGAACCTCATGGAATTACGGAAAAGTTGCAGAATTGGATAAAGAACTATAATAATGATAGACACGTCCAAGTTCGCTAGAAAAAGAAAACGTCACAAGTGGAGTTTCGAAAGGCTCCGTTCTTGCACCTTTTAAATGCTTCATGCACATTAGCGATATCGTTTTGAAAGGCTCCCTTCTTAGACGTCTTCAATGTTTTATGCATATTAACGATATCGTTGTTATCGTTGAGGTGTGCCCGTTGGATAGAAATCTCACTCTTAACTCGCGGCAAGGTAACTAGTCAATAGTTCGTTAACAAAGTATCAGCATGAGGTTTATACCACATTCAGCTTTTGGTTTAGCAGAGTCGGAGAAGCACAATTGTAACATGATCTATGAACTCTGGTATATACTACAATTAAGCTCTATGGATTTTATTTCTATTAGTAAGCACTTATCACCAAGATAGTCATGAAACATATGCACTTTTCGTGAGGATATAAGCATTCCCTCAAAATGAATCCCTGTGTTGCATTTAGATTTATTTGTAATTTACATAAAATCCATTCATTTACTTCTATTTATGGATGACATTAATTTGATTAGTAAATAATTCTAAGTAACTCAATATTCATAATATTTTATCAGTATCACATCCCATTCGGACATTTTCACCACTTTATGTTTGCTGACGTTTCATTCGGGTTTTATCATCAATATATTTTTTGCAAAATATATAACCAAGAACTAAAGAGGTTTGTTCGTTTTACGCTAATTCCAAAGGTACGTTAAAGCTTTCAACCGACAAAATCACGTCTTATTCAACCTGAAGGATGTGAAAAAGTTCGACTGTTATATAGCTTTGTATTAAGAGGATGCGATTAAAACAATGACATACGTTTCGGCAAATCGGGTATTACTGTGAAAGTCAAAATTTTTTATTATGATAAAATTTAAAAAGCGAATCGATAATCTTCTGGTGAAATAGATGGAAATGCGGGAAAAAAGTATCTTAACATTGCTGAATTAGAAGTGGAATAGAAATAATAATTCGCGACGAATCAAATCTAATTAATTATAATTCATCTGAAAATTCCCATAGTTTACCCAGTAAGAATTGAGGAAAGCGATTGATTAACTTTTTTTATTTCTTATGATGCCTTACAATACAGGCATAAAAAGTATATCCGATTAACACCAAAAAATAACGAAATTCAATTTCAACTTGAAGGTGTTGGTTTGATATATTTGTTGGCAAATGTAACGGAAGATCACGAACCAGTAGTTTTTAAACCGATAATCTTAGTAAACAAATTTTTATTGCCGAGGCTGTTCTAAGAAGGTGAAGCTTTCGACCCCATCTTAGATGATCGACACGGACAATCGCTAAAGCCTGTAAAGGCATTCTAAATAGTCGAAGCGGTTACTTTTAACGTGTCTTAAGGAAAGCTGAGGCAATTACTATAACTCCTCGAGAAAACCCGATATGTATTTAGCAAGTCACCTGATCTTCTGAAGCGAGATACGTTAGCTGGACGACGGGAAATTGGTGAAGCGATTGTCTGAAATCAACATAGCGTCATTGTTTTGAGTTGATACTTCGAAGTCAGTTTAGTCATTCAAAATTAAAAAAAGTCAGAGCAAGAAAGGTTTTTCCATTACGTTTTCATTTAAAAGCAGTATTCTACTTAGTAAACATCCACTATCGCTGTTCGGAAACGCAATCGAATATATAATACACAATTAATGCAATCTTGTGCATGAAAATTTAAAAAAAAATTAGTTGTTTTTTGATTGTAGTTAAATAAAGCAACCTCTCCTATTCATGAGTGACCAACATAAGAATTATTTATATCTAAATGTCCTCTTTCAAGTTAGCCAAAACATAGTTTATGGAATTTCAGCACAATTCTGTTTGAGTAAATCGAATTTTGTATAATAAAGCACTGAAAGTGGAATACATGCGCATCTTAGGTTTGGTGTGTAGCATATTGCTGCGATCATCGGAGGTTTACGATTTCACACTTGCATTACTAATTAAGAATCACGCGTTCATTGCTCAGTCTCGATTTTCTATTTTTAATTTCTCGTGAGGCTTCATCACTCTCATTAATGCATTGTAGTTAATATTAATTGATAAAGTATACATCTGGTGTTTGGACGTTTTTTTCGTGGGTTATCACAGATATTTAGTGTAATATCATTATATGGTGCATTTTTATGTGTTCAGCGTCGAAAATATATATCGGTAACTGTTGGGAAATTTCCATCTAGTCCGTATGTAAGGATACCTTCTCTTCGCATTTTGTGAAAGTTGCTAGGCGTGACTCCGTAAATTGCTCAACCTATCGCATTTTTCAAAAACGGTCTTTCATTACTGCTGGGTGATATTCGATTCAGTGTTATGCCTAATACTACACCATCACTGTATTTAAGAAAGTTAGTTGAAATCAGCTGAATTATAGCAGATACGTCTTTCAACAAAACGATGAGAGAGGTGTGCTTTGTGTATATCACTTTTAGTTATCAGGTGCTAAAAGAAACGAACCGGGTTTTTGAGATTTTTTTAATAAAATTTCTTTATATTTTGCGAATAAGCCAATGAATAAAATAAGTTCACATGTCTGCGCACGAGTTACTCCAGGAATTAGGAAGACGCAAAACAGTCCCGCGACATTCGAGTTGAGCTGTTATTATGATAAGTGCGTATATCTCGTGGACAATCGATGCAGGGTTGCAATGTTCAGCTCTGATTGATATAACAAAAGCGAGTGCTGAATTTGTAATCTTTGCTTTAGCAATTATCAAACAATGTAACACACATTTATCTCTTACTAGGTGAATCAGCGGGTTATCCCGTTTGAATTTTCTTGCAATTTTGTGCATTTTATTTTGATGTTCAACAAATCACATGTCGATGAACAGCTCACGAAATATTTGAGAATATAATATCGTACTTGGGTTTACACGCAAGAGTAGTAGTGTTAGGTTTTTCAAAGCTATATTGTAACATGAGAATTTTCACTCGCTTCTCCTGCGCATTATTCAATATGATCACCATTCAGATATGGTGTTATGCCTGCACTTAACTGCTGCTAACCCAGCCCTGTGTGAGGGAGAACCACAACCGTAATGAAACCAGTTTCTTGAGCGAATTACAGAATATAACAAATTATTTAGAAAAAACGGCATTCACAATATCATTATTGATTGAAGCGCGATCGATATTTCATCCACTGAGTGGTGCTTGGGACGCCGCTGTGGACCCAAATTCCCAAGAAGCTTCAGTGAAACCGACTCATCCTCCAGGACGAGATGAGCGCAAAAAACCGAAAACCAAAAAAAACAATGATTACACTGCATCATCGTTTGGTTAAACTGTGAATTTGCAGTGCTTGCTATGTAATCTTATTCGCTTTATATATGTTTGGTGGACTTCTTTTGCCGATATCAACAATAGATGTAGATTGCATTCGTATGACGACTTCCAATTTTCAAGTGTCAGATTTCAGGAGGAAACTCTTTACCGCATCCGTCACACCGATTAGCGATAACCAGTCGATCAGCGGTAGATGCAAGCATCTGGCATGCGATACATTCTGCATATGAGAGCAAAATGTGCTTCCATATTACTTGATCCTTAATGGCCTGATGATCTTGGTGTCTAGCACATCTGGTTGGACAAACCTCTTCCGCCGTCATTTAACAAGTAAACGATAATGTGCCCGTTTTAATGCTGTTATACTCAATAAGATGATTTCAGATGGGATTTTGTCATCTCCATGGACTTCCCTCCCGATAGGTGCTCCTCTGTTTTATAGAATTCATCATTTATAGAGCAACTATCTATTCGTGCACTGATTGGTGAACCTACAAGTGAATGCGGTAAACCAGTGCTGCTCATAACGTAGAGAGCAGAGAAGCGCTCAACCCAATTTAACCTACTGAGTTTTGACTAAAATTCTCTTATCACATAACAGCCTGATGTGACCGGTTTACGTTTGTTAGGACCAACATCTTTCTCACAATCATGGTACATAACAAGAAAATGAACAGCTTCACCAGATATGTTAATACAGATGAATCAATAAAGAATGATGAGTATCACAACCTGTCATCTCCTACGATTTCATGAGCAGTTCGCTTATTATATGTGCATGTATACCGTAAAACATGTTACCATGATACAATGACTATTTTATTGTTGTAGAAAGCGTTGTACATTTTCATTTATTCTACTCACCTCGACGTTCCTGGTATTTTTGCTAAATTCTTGTGTTCCGCACCAACTAGAGTAATTAAATCTCTTAATAACACCACAGGTTTTCAATGACAATATCTAGAATTAATTACACACGATGATTAATTTTGTCTTATTCAGCAAACGTGGGATGTGAATTCAGAAAGATCTACCAACGTCGCCTTAAAAGTTTTAAATATATATTACGAGCTGAAATCCTTTCGTGCCATGCGCCTCTGGGTTCGTCCTTCCAAAAATGTGTGACCCGGTTGCTGGTAGTCGCGCCTGTTGCTGAAATGCCAATATGGTGTCCAACCTATTTACTTCATTCTTATAATAGTCAAGTTTCCAACTTTTGTGATGTTCCAGATGTCGTGATTTAACAAAGCATATATGGAACGGAAGTTAAAGGCTAAAATGTTTGTGGCATCATTTTTTTGTTGACGTTTAAAATGCGATATTCCTTTCGAGTAGTTAAAATGCCTTGTGCACAAAATGCTGAAAATAATAATGGCTAGACAGCACCTTATTAACTGATGGCTGTCAATAATGAATCAGTCTGTAATCGTTCAATGACACAAGATCAATGGCTCCGTCAGTCGAAATAAGGCTCGTATGTCGTATCCTGAGCTTACAATTTTATTTTTGATTTCAGGTCACCGATAGGGAGATCTTTCGGAATACGAATATTAACCATTCTGTAGATGTGGCCAAGACACCTTAGGTGGCGGAGTTATAGTAAGGTTTGCAGACCTGTTTTCGAATTATTTTTTTTCATTAGTCACTCTTTCCATCTGCGATATGTTGAAGATTGGACGCATGATTCATAGATGGATACCATTCGGCTTGAGTCCTCGTCTTGCGTGTGTGATCCGGGTTTAACTGCCGTTTCACTGCCGAAAAAATATAATGACCAAGGACTTTGTACTTGCTCATCCTAATTATTAGCGGAGGGTTTGCGCATTTTGTTTAAACACGGTCGTTTAGCGACTGAATGTGTTCTCAGGAGTGGACAATAATGGCTGTGTCGTCCGTAAGCAGAATCTCCAAATGACGTGTTTGGCCAGCTAAATGCGATGATATATACACAATTTACTTTGGTTTGGTGTATAATTTTCTGGAGTGATTATTCTTCTTTCTCATAGGTCACAAACCGTTTGTGAGGCACAAGTTTCGTTAGTTTGAGGAACAAGCAACATTGGTAATTCATCTTCTTGAACACGGTCATCACCTCAATCCAAATAATTAGTACTTGGATTGATTGCTTTACAAAAGAACAAAATGAACGTCAAAAATCAAAATATTCTGAATTAAAATTTATAGCGTAGTCATATTTTTGCTAGTTGCAAGTTTTTGTTCGACTGTAGAATCGGAGATAAATATGCTTCTAGTCAGTAATTCAAGAGTATGGTGAATATATATATATATATATATATATATATATATATATATATATATATCGTGTGGTAATGCCTGCAAGCAAATAACCCATACGTCGTATCGCTTAATACAAATCTGTTCCAAATTGGTTTCAGTCACCAGATACGCCTTCATAATCTCACTTCTCACTCACTGTAATACACACCAAATACACAAATACAATATTCCGGATAACATTTCCATAATAAATGTGTTACTTGGAATCAATGTTACTTTTACTTATTACAATATAGATTGAAACAAAAGAACGTTCATTTCAATTGAATGTTATACGTATATCTTCTGTTGTTGTACAGCTATTTGTATTTTTCATCAATAATTTTGAACCTAGATAAAGCGGTTCACGCTAGTGTTGACAAAATGAATATGTGTTATCTGATTCCGAGAAAAGCCGAAGCTGTTTCCTGAAAAAAATTATTTTGTTCCAATTTTTTAGGGAGAATTTGCAAATGTAAATATTAATAATACTATATTCTTGGTAAACCAAGGCATGCAAAACATGATCAGGTTATCAATGTGTACAAAATAAATAATTTGTAAAAATGACCTTATCGAGCGGAATTTTTGAATATTTTTCCGTTTAATAAAGGATGGTAAATTTACAATGGTAAGAAAGTTACTTTTTCGCGCAATGTCACACAGTAATAAAGATTCATCTAGATTTCATCAAATTAAGCAAATAGAGAGGATCCTATAGATTCTGGAGCAGAGATTGAAGAAAAAGAAAAGAAAAAATTATAAAAGAAATGGTGCGCATGAAGATTTAATTGTCACAGTGAAAATAAATTTATGAAATAAAGAAAGTTCTTTTATGAATATATAAATTGACTATTGGGAATGTTGGTGGATGTGATCGAAGAAAAGTATATAAAAAACCGAAGTTGAATTGAAAAAAATATAGAAAATGGAGGGGATGAGGAGAGATTGTGGTTTAAATTGCATGAGGTTTGGGCCAATTGTGAATAATACCCTATGTGATTTAGATATAAACATTCCCGTTTGCTGATGCTTTACTGATGATCACATTTTCACCAAGATGGAAGTGCCATTTTACGCAAACAATCTCCAGAAATACTCTGTTGTTATTGTTTCATGTTGTTTTCATTGAGTTCAATCACAAACTGCAATTTTTGCTTCCAAATTAGAAACGGCGAGTTTGAATTTTCAATTTTACTTGTTATTTGTAATATTCGATCGAAATTGATTGGACGTTTAGGCCAGTACTCAAAAGCAATTTGAGTGAATTACCAAGCCCCCTGAGACATCAAACCGAAAACTTGCGGGTATACGTTTCCAATGAAATTGTTTCATGCCATTGAGTATCATGACATAACATGATTGTGTTCGTAACAAGTATCGATGTTGCTATGACCGGAAACAATGTTTACGAAATATTTATTATTCTTTTAAAAGCGATATCACATCAGGATTCTGAATGGCAGTTTAAACAATTTTGAGAGAAGCCTAATGTGAAATATTAATTTATCTCAGTGAAATGAATAATTTTCAAGTTTTTATTGATAATTCAGAAGCTGAAAAATCAGGATCCATTTATTAGTGTGTACCGCACTTTTAGGCCTCAAAGTGGAACATGTCCTGTAAACTGCTCTGAACACGATAGAGTAAGATTTCCTCAGTTAGATTCAAGGTTGACGAACATAAACTCGAAACAGCTTGAGCACATAATACGTTGCACGGAATTTTGAGCTGTTTTCAATCGGACATAATATTTAGATTATCATTTTTTTATTTCTCTATTAACGTTCTTATTCTGTAATTAAGATGCGAGCAAATTTTCAGGCATAATGTTGTCATTAGGTCCTGACAACTCGGGAAATTTTACGCCTGTCATTTTCAAAATCAAATACTCAAGAACTTTGTTTTAAAATGTTTGCCGTTTTTCTCGAATTTTCTAGGTTTGACGGTCTAAAACCCTTCATATTATTACGAGATAAAGCTAATATTAAATATATCGATGAAGGGGATTTTGATATTTTAACCATCAACATCCAATCTTATGTTTGCATTCAACTGTTGAAAGTGGACGAAAAGATTTGCCCAGTGTTTAGGACCAACTGACAAATTCAATCTCATCGAGCAAGCATCCAATCTCGCGAATTTGTGAGGTAGTTCTTTGGTTCCATTCGGATTGTTTAACTGAAATCTGTGAAAACCAATAAAGATATTATCATCTATAAACTGATTATTCTGCAGTATGTTGCATAGAATTATTCTTCTGTTGATCGGATGTTAGTTTACTCACAAAATGAGGAGTTAGTTGATTTTGATATTTATAAAAACTCGGGGTATCACCCCGCGAGTTGGATAGAACTTGCACTTAACCGCATTGTGTAAAGCGTCTCCTTCAAGCTGGTGAGAAGGAGATATAGCTCTTGTCTGCTGAAAGCAGACAACGACGCCGTTGTGCAACTCACGCCCAACGTCCGAGTTCTACCTAGCGCTGCACGCATCGCGCAAGAGATTGTTCGTCTTGAATCAAAATTGATTGATTATTCGAAAACTGCAGATCATGGAACCATCATGTTATTGTGATGTACATGTTTGACGAAACATCCATTGTAGACGAATAACAACAAAAATATTGATGAATAAAGTCAAAATCATCAAAATTGATCTTTTGTTTTTCATTCAAATTTTCGAACAGATATGTACCCACACTTTCCCAATCTGCGATAGTGAGGTTTAGTATATATTATTGAACAACAATCATATTCTAAACAAAGATGGTTGTTAAAATACAGCTTCGATAAATGAGCGGCTTTAAAGAAAATGAGGAACTAATTTATCATTTGACATTTAAAGACAAAACATATGACCCGCTAATCAACGTGTAGCGTACAATTACGCATGCAAGCTTCTTCATATATGATTGAAATGTTCAACCCTTCAACGGATGAATTTGAAACAATCCAATATTATATTTCTGACTAATTCATATTCATATTAGTCAACCTATTTTCAAATGCCCGTCATTTCTTCGTCGCTCACGTACTGATCTTCACTCTTCTGAGTGAATTAAGAACCATCTATTGCTGTTTCGATTTCAGCAGCGGATCAGATGATCCACTTTCGTCCAAGTGTATTCTGTTTGAATAATGGAGGAGTAACATGTGTATTCGAATGTAGTTAACCCAGAACTTCGGTATACCCAATTAGAAAAGGGATAGTATCGAATAAATGCAACAACTTTGTTATTAATAATCTACCCAAAGTTTTGCAGAGCAGATGTATGCATACGCCACGTGGACAATAATGTTTTATCTAGGATAAAATGTTGAATATCCCTTTTCGCGAAAAAAATTGTGTTTATTTACGATTAAAATAATACTGCATTGAATCTACAAATGAACAATAAACCCCGCATATTCAATCTTCATTCGACGATTAACCAACTTCTGACTACTTTGAAAATATTTTAGTTCGAAGGATTAAGTTACTTGATAAATCTTCAGCACAACTGGTATTAGTTTCAAACAACATCGGCTGATACTACTAAGTTTTTAACCTTTACAAGACAACTATGCATGTTCACACCAAATACCTACCTATTATTATCTAACAAATTGATGAGGGAACAATGAATTTCATCCAACTTGGTTGACTGGATTATTTCAAAACGTGCAATACATCACGGGTTTATGGAATCCATTATTCCACCTATTTGTTTCACTGAAATAAACCGAAGTTTATGAAAAACTATTTGTGGCTTTGAAAATTTGAAACTACCGCGATTTTTGAATTTCGGCATAAATTGATATACAATTTTCTTTTTTGTGTTACAAAATTAAATTAAAATCGATTTACTTACCACTTTTATGTGATTTCATAACTGTCAATGAAAAATTTGATTAGACTCAATATATTATTTTACACAATATGTATTACAGTGGAACCCACCTACAACGAACTTGCTTACAACGAATTCCCGGTTTGAACGAACACACCATGATTTCCAAAATAAATTCCTTCTTTGTAAGCCTATTTGAAACATGCGTACAACGAATCTGTTCGTTAGGAATCTCACCTAATACGAACATTTCACACTTTGGCGACAACTATGTTCGTTCAATAAAGTTCATACATACAACGAACTCGCTTTGTCTTGCCTTCAACACACAACGCTTCATCAAGAGTGGCCTGCAGTGCGTTAAGAATAGAACTGACACACACAGCTTGGCGAGACACGGGCAGCCTGGCCTACACTGTGCTAACTGACTCGCACGCACGCACAAGAAAATCACGTGAATTCTCTGTGATTGGTAATCACAGACTCATGACAAATTGCAATCACTCAGGCAGACACTTTATTCCCTTCTCACAGTTACACGATGTCTGACGGACAACGAAAACGAGAGCAGTTTAGGCTAGAGAAAAAAAGGAAATTTTAGCTGAAGTGGAGAATGGCCGAATGACAAAATCTGAAATTGTTAAAAAATATGGCATAGCAAAATCAACGCTGTCCACCTTCCTGCAGCAGAAGAAGCAACTCTCTGAAACACCATTCATGCTAGGAGGAAAGCGACAGCGACTGGCCCGACTGACAAGCACGATTTGCTGGATGAAACCGTACTGACATGGTTCAAGCAGGTACAGTAATGAATTTTCACACTTCAATTGCATTATAAAGAATAAATTTATTGCATTCCATATTGTTAACAAAAAAGAAGGAAATAAATCCAGGAAATGAAACCGCAACGGAAGAAAATTATTCTTGATAACACTAATTAGGCCTACCTTGTTTTGTTGTTGCTGGCTCGTGCCCAGAACGCTCTCATCAGCGGTCCGATCCTACTATTGAAGTCACTGCAGATTGCGACTGAACTGGGAATGGACAACTTCAGTCCAACGAACGGATGGCTTAATCGCTTGAAGAGGCGAAAAGGGATAGTCTTCAAGGCCATCGTCGGTGAAAGTAACAGTGTCAACACTGATCTGACAACTGGCTCCAAACGAAGATACCGGAAATTCTGACCACCTACGAACCGCAAGACATTTACAATTGCGATGAGACAAGATTGTTCTACTGATGGTTGCCGGACAAGACACTATCCCTGTAAGGCGAGAGATGCAGCGGAGGCAAACAGTCTATAGAAAAGCTTACAGTCATGATCTGTGCCAACATGACTGGCACTGACAAAGTGCCGCTACTCGTGATTGGGAAGTTTGAGCGACCACGGTGTTTCAGTGGTATCAGAACTCTGCCTTGCTCCTACAAAGCTAACAAGAAAGCGTGGATGACATCGCAGCTTTTCGAGGAGTATGTTCGAAAGTTTGATCATCGCATTACAATGGAAAAAGAAAGGTTGTCCTCCTGATAGACAACGCCCCTGCACATGGGAAGATCACAGGACTGAAATCGGTGAAGATTTGTTGTCCTCCTCCCAGCACCACTTCAGTTCTTCAGCCGTGTGATCAGAGGATCATTCAGAACTTCAAGGTGAACTACCGACAGGCTGTGACTCACCGATACCTACTCCACATTGCCCACGAAAAAAGCGACGGATTTAAGCTCAACGTGCTAGATGCCATGTCTATCGCCAGAATTGCCTGGAGAAACGTGTCGGAGGACACAATAGCGAATTGTTCCCGACACGCTTCCACATCAGTCTTGGATACTTTTACGCCAGTGCTCGAAAATCCAGAAGGATGACTCTCTGATGTTCATTTCAATGAGTACGTAAATTTCGACCATGACATTCAATCTCTGATGATCAAACTGTGTCAGAAATTGTTCAAGATATGATGCAGTCTCAGTCTGATAAAACTGATGGAACAGCCGCAGTGCCATTGTAGGACGAAGACAGTGACATAGGAGTCGTAGCTCCGTCTGTGGAAGATGTCAGGAGTGCTATTGATCTCTGCAGAAGATTTTTAGGATAGAAGGAAGAGACGTCGGAAGAGAAACTTGTATTTGTGGAGAGAAAGATCGAGGCAGTGGCAAAGTCGAAACTTAAACAAAAGATTATCGCCAGCTTCTTCAGGAAAACGTGAGATTGGACTGTAACAACGAACTCCGCTTTTAACGAACATTTTACTTTCTCCCCAGCGATTCGTTGTACCCGTGTTCCACTGTATTTATTATATTATTTTTTGATGAAACAGAAAATTGTTCTTCAAAATATTTATTTGTCTAGCCTGTTTCATAGGAGCGATTAGACTCATTTTATGTTATACACAAGCGATACTAGTTCAGTCCAACTCGGCATTCGCAATACATGAGCTTAAAATTTTTCTCGAAACTTCAATCGACGTATTTGCTGCACCGCAATTAACTTTCTAACGATTTGTTGTAATTTGGGAGCAAGCACTTAGTATGTGTTGAGGTAATAAATATTTCTGC
Source organism: Atriophallophorus winterbourni (assembly GCA_013407085.1). Taxonomy (NCBI): domain Eukaryota; kingdom Metazoa; phylum Platyhelminthes; class Trematoda; order Plagiorchiida; family Microphallidae; genus Atriophallophorus; species Atriophallophorus winterbourni. The sequence goes on from JACCGJ010000907.1 coordinate 117,674, forward strand.
ACGCGATTTCACGGCAAAGGGTGCAAATTGACAAGTTTGAGACCACGAATCTAGGTTGTTCAGTTGATCATAATACGAAGGATATTGATTTTCAACGGCACAGCTATCAAAGTTCAACATCACCGTCAGCTTCACGTGCTGAATTTCGTTTGTCTCAGTCTATGTAATTATTATAAGAGCTCAGTGAATTAAATCAAATAATGATGAAAAATTAGTAACTGTTTTGATTTTCTGTCCAAACTTAGAATCCCGAATTTTCGATTCAACTGGAACACATCCTCTGCAACGCTTGTCAAAACCTTCTTAAATGCAGCGTTCGAATTCGTGTATATGTAACATCTAAAAATACCAAATGCTCTTCAAGTTGGTCGGTAGCATTAACAGACAAGCGCGGCATTGAATTTCTCAAGTTAAATTAAAGAAAGGCAGACCTGACCAGACTCAAACACGTTTCATCAATGGCATATCCACCCTAATCCAATCGTTAATCACTCGAAAGTAAGCAATCGCGTGAACTAAAACCCGTCCAAGTTATGTTCGAACAGCACTTTGTTGCAACTATAATAGGCTTGATGAATTCACAGAAGTCGAGATTTTATATGATATTTGAACACTGCAGGAAGCCAATCAAAACCTGACGGACGAGCCATTGCAACAGCTTCGAACAATCTTAGATGGATCGCATTTGCACCCGTATATTTAAGTTATCAGCGGAAAAACCCATTTTGCATTGTACATCCGGCGCAATATAAATTATGTATAACAATGAAAAGGGGTACTGGGGCTTGAGGGACGCCGCTGATAAACGTGATGGTTTTTGATGAAAAGCCGTCATTGTACACTTGCACATGCCGATCGGTCATATAATCTGTTATCAACGATAAAATGTTTCCTATAATCCATTATTGCACTAGCTGCTGCAAAACTGACTGTAGTTGATAATATCGAATGCCGTGTAGCAGGTATGATCGTAGTATCCGTGGAAGATTAATGACCAGAGTTAAACTTCAATGCCGCTGTTGAATGGTGTTTGTATGACAACCACGGTTTTCAAACACAGAATCACAAAGGTAATTCTGGTGAAAGGCTCGAGGCGTTCAAATAAATGAATATACTCAAAACTGACATTCGTGTACACCATTATCAAAAATTAAATATTTAAATTTGATTGCTACGTAGCATCGAATATCCTCATGCATTTTGGCAGTTCACACTCAACCGAGCTATTTAAGATCTGTAAATTTTTTTCAATACATGCAAATGAAGAATACATACCTCGGCAAAAAACTACAATTACAAAAATCAACATTTTTCTATGCAGAACTCGATTCACACCTACAGCAAAAGCATTTTGTTATATTCTTTGAAACGAAAATTTCTTTTCCGTTATCAAGACATTTTTGATGTTCGGTGTTCACGTGATATATTCTGGAATCGTTACTATGTTCCGATGCTGCTATACATGGTTTCGTGAGGGTTTTTTCTATTATATAAAAAATATTTTTGTTTCTTGATGAATTGAATTTGATAGAAGTAGACAATAAAACATCAGTATATTTTCGCGGTAGAATTTTACTCCCATTGTTATACGGTTTATTGCGAAATTGCATTCAGATATTTACCAGCTCGTTCTTCTAAAATAGGTGTTTTTTTATTGGTTAATTATTCTATCATATCACTCCGCAATTTAAACCATACGCACAATAATAAGTTTCGAAGCTGTACTGCGTTTTCACAGACCTATTGCTCGCTCTGGACACAATTCTCCTACAGACTTCAAAATATTCCCACCAGTTCTCTGACGTTTTCAATGTAAGTGAAAAATGGGATAACATTTGTGAATATCTGAAAGAGTTGCAAGACAAACACACTCCTCGAGTTCGTCGGTCTACCAGTAAACGAGATCGTTTATTGCGCAATATAAGCTTTCTTTCACTTTTGATTCTCGGGTACGATATAAAACGCTTGTGTTGAAATAAAGCGTTTGCCTAAACATTAGTTTGAGTTATCCTTAGCTAGGGACGCTAGTTCAAATCAAAATGATTCCGTAGCTTCACTCAATTAAAAAGCGAAAACAGGGAAAGCATAGGAGATATAAAACTGGTGGACGATAGAGGAACCGATGCCGACCTGTGTAATGCGACTGCCTTCTATAGGATCTTTAGTGGCTTTTAAAGACGTGGTAATCCCTCAAATTCTCAGTTTAAGTCATTTAATCCACAACCTTGTGTTCCTGCACTAGATGAGGTTTCCTTCAATGAAGCGGAGGTGTATGACGCACTTATCATTGTTCCCGTCAACAAAGCTGATGGACAACATGTTATCCACTCAATTTTGCTAAAGAATCTCGTCCAGCGCTTACAGAAACTTTATGCAAGCTATTCAATTAACGCTTGAACCTGGGAGTTGTTCCTAGTGAGTGGAAAGGAGCTATAATCGTACTAATACGCAATGGGTTTGCAGGTCAAATCTTGGTAACTAATGACCTGTCAGTATGATTAGCATCTTCACTAAAATATGAGAGAAACTTTTGGGTGTCAAAATCGGACGTCATCTTTTTCAGTGTTATTTACTGAGTGTAAATCAACATGGCTTTCGTAAGGGTGGGTCATGGCTCGCTACCAAGTTTCTCAATATTGCCACTAAAAATGTATCATGGGAAGCCCGTTGAAGCACTCTATCTAGATTTCTTCAAGGCGTTCTAGAGATTAGGCTAGCAGCAAAAGGCATACAGGGTAGTCTACTCACTTGATAAAAGCATACTGGTTCAATCAAGCTTGGTCTTCAAATCGGCCGTTCATAAAATTAATTTCTCCGCAGTTTTTTCAACATTTTCCTCATATGTCAACTCTAGCTGTAGGCAAAATGCATCATTTTTTCGTATCAATTTAGGCCAATTTTTGACGTGCAATTTTGAACGAATTACAAGATACCGGGAATTGTTGAGACACTTTTGTCTCAAGAAGTTTGGTTACACCATTTGTTAATAAACTGGATCACATGTGAAAATTATCAATGAAGACGGAAAAGAAACATCGATCAGCCGACAAATTGATATCGGGACCTGTAAGTCAATTTGTTTTAAATTATTTGGTGAAATTTTTGTAACGGCTAAAAATTCGTTTATACGAATAAAGCCAATTTCTTCTTCTTATTCTACTTACATGTCGGACATATAATTTTCGGGTAGGATCAGCGCTGTCATCCAAAACAGATGAAAATACCCTAATGGACGACCTTGAATGGGTCATAAGCTGGTCATACTAGTGGAAACTCCAATGAACCTTAATAAGAGCTATCTGTTGTCAACACTGGTTCATAAGAATTAATTTCAGGTGTAGGGAAAAACTGTCACTGTTAACGACGCACAGTGTGTCAGGTATTTGGGAGTACTAGATAGTACTAAATTCAAATAAGGGAACTAATGCGCCGTTGGAGCTCAATGGGCTCGCAAATTACTTTTCTACTGAGATCAGTGCTATCCAGCAGAATACCTGGTGTATTCCTGCTAATTTACAAGGCATTAGTTCGGTCGCATTTAGAATATTGTGTTTAGGCGTGGTGCCCTTACAGCCCTTACTACAAGAAGAACATCGTTCGACTCGAAAGCATACAGCGTCTCCTTAATCGCATGATTGAGTGTCAGCGAAGGATAACTTAGGATGCACGCCTGATGTCAAGGTAGAGACAGGAGCCCTTTCGGTTGAGAGTTCCAAGTGTTCACCCCCCGCGTGGATAGCGTCCTCGCATTACTCAGCTTCAGACTTCTAGGCTTCTGCAACTTAAAGTCATGTTTTCGAGTCCTCGACTCACCTACTAATCGGAAGTACTGGAAGAACTCGTCTCCATATTGACCGAGAAGAAAACTGCATGTCAGGAGCAGGTCATATCTTTCCCTTCTAAGTTCTAGGGGGT
>JACCGJ010000908.1:8990-31754 GCA_013407085.1 Atriophallophorus winterbourni
TAATCAACCCGCGGTATTTGGTTTATCGCGATCACAATTAACACTTCATTTTACAATGCCCCATGGTGAGTTTTATATTTGGGTTCACAGTTTTCGTTGAATTTCATTGCAATGAACATTCTTACTTTGCGATCCTCGCTTAAATTTCGACAAATCACAACAGATCTTTTGTATAGACTGCATAAATTTGCCCCTTTCAATCCGCATCGAAATCTCATTGCCTTATTCCAGCCATTGACATGAGTGCTATTTAGATAAACAGTTTCTATTTATCGGTGAATCACATTTCAATACAACGCAAGTATTTGTCAAGTGCACATTTGAACAGCTTTTCCGTGTTAGCAGCCAAGACTGTTCTCATAAGTATGTATTTATGTATGAATACACAAGCCTGGACCAGGCAAAGTACCACACAGTCGGAAACTGCACGTGGGCTAAGATATTTTCAGGTTGCTCACAAGTGCATTCCAAATATTCACTATATTTTTCGACAAGCGCATATCACAACAAAGCGTTGAGTTTTTTGTTTCTGATGCTTTTTATTATGACTGCTGGTTCTAGCATTCGTTGTGAACGTGAAATACATAGACAGGTGATTATTATGCCCCAACAAGTTCTTCTTAATAGAATCAGTTCAATTCAGTTCAGTTTGCACATGACAGTAAGTGGCTAACGAGCCAGTCGAGCGTCCAGATTGCTTTCGGTGGTATGCCACAAAAGAGCGTCCACAACTGCAAACAATATATTCATAAATTTATTCTGGTATGATAGTAATCTGGAATGCAACAGAAAAACTCCCATCACCAATATGTGAGGCGAGGCGTTAGTGCGTTCCAAAGACAACATGAAGATCATACCAACTATTCAATGACAGATAAAAGTAAGGAAATAAAGAAGACCAGACAGAGTCGAGTTCCTTCTTGTAAGCATCTACCAAAGTAGAACAAACAACATCTTCCTTTGGAAAACGATTCCAGTAATTCACTACCATTTCACTGAAGAAGTACTTACGAACATTAGACCTGACACGTCGTTTGGCCAGTTTTAATTGGTGGCCTTGAGCACCCTCACCTGACGCAAGATCATACATTTCACTTGGATGAACAGTACTGAAACCTGTCATGATTTTGAAAGTTTCAATCATGTCCCCACGTAGCGGCCTTCTTTTCAGTGAGAAGAGATCTAGACTCAGCTATCCTTCATAATACGACCTACCTGATTGCCCTTCAGTCATACTAGTAGCTAAGCGCTGAAGTCCTTCAAAATTGGCAATATCTTTTTCCATATAAGGTGACCATGCTTGAACGCAATACTCGAGATGTGGTCTCACGACAGCTTTGTATAATGGTATGAAAACCTCCGGGACCTGCAAGATAAAACTGATCGAGGGCGAAAAAACTCGCTCCTAGCGCGTTGTGCAGCAGCTGCACATTGATCAGCCCATTGAAAGTCCGCTGAAACATCTATACCTAAGTTACGAACTTTCGGCACGCCATTTATCTCATCTGGTCCAGCAACTTCAAGCTTCTTAATGACTTTAGACAAGACATAGCTTTTAGTGAAGTTAACTGGTAGATACCATGTAGAAAACCACTTGATGACCTTATTGATATCCTTAAGAAGATCCTGTTCGTTATGTAACTTGACATCATCCGCAAAAATATATCAGGGACACTTGAGCGACGCTGCTAAATCATCGATGAAAATAAGGAAAAGTAGCGGTCCGAGTACGGAACCCTGTGGGACTCCACTAACAACTTTTACTTTCGAGGAATACATACTGCCTATCCTGACGCGGAAGTATCTATTGCTTAAGGAGCCTATTATCCAGTTCCTCAGAAGATCATCGATACCCATATAATCAACTTTGGTTGCAAGCAATCTGTGGTTTACAGAATTAAAGGCCTTACAAAAGTCCAAGTAAAAACTTCAACCTGTTGACCTTTATCTAGCCTCGTGGTGGCCTGATTTAGAAAACATAATGTGTTTGTTAGGCACGACTTTCCTTTAAGAAAGTCACGCTAACCAGAGTTCAGCAACGAACAGTCAAATAGATGACTATAGATCCCATTCCTAATAAGTCTTCAGGATTTTACGAAGGATGCTAGTAAGACTTACAGGTCTGTAATTTCAAACTGTGGATCGATTGACACATTTATGAATTGAAATCACACCAGCTAGGTTCCAAATACTCGGAATTAATCCATGCTGCTACGAAGCGTTAAAAAGACGACCCACAGGTTCTACTAGTCGATATGCCAGCTTCTTTGTAATTCTGGAGTGAATGTCATCTGGACCAGCAGGTTTATGTGGGTTAGTTGCTGCAAGCGCAAGTATAACCTCATCTTCATTAATAGATAACTCATGGAGTGGAGTAACGATATGCGGCTTTATGATGACTGGCATGTTAAGCGGATCTATTTGGCGATCAAGCCTCTGGACAGACTCGTCATCATCATCATCATCATGAAGCACAAGTCTGAAGCCAGACAAAGTGCCAAGCAATATGAAGCAGGAAAAGCAGATAAGCAAGCGCGTGGAAAAAGGAAAGCAGGCAAGCGGAATACGCAAAAGCAAATGCACAAAATGCAGCTTGTTTTTGTAGTTTCACTGCATGCGATTTTTTGTTTTTTTGTTTTGTTTTGTTTTTTGTGTTTTCATGTAAAATAATACCGAATAAAAAATTATGACACATCATAAAATACACTGGCGCCACTGACTTCGGTTTGTAGCCATATCGCGTAAGGTTTCCAGCCAACTATTAGGTGGAGCTTTTGGACCCCACCCAGGCAAACGAATACGCCCAACGCGCCACGTCATGGACTGGCCACCCGATCTTTTCTCCCAGCTTCTGTCAGGCTCTGCGAATAAGGCGCGGTACGGTAAACGGTGAGTAGGCATTCTTAAAACATGTCCCAACCATCGCAAGCGAGCAAGCATCAGCATTTCTCTCAGTCCGTGGCCACCTGGTCCTAACATCCGCTTGCAGACATCTATATTTGTAACACGATGCTGCCACCGAATGCGAGCAATTCTACGCAGGCAACGGGTATCAAAAACAGAAAGCCGACGGACATCTTCCGCTCGGATAGACCAGGTTTCGCAGCCATAAAGAGTGTAGCACGCACCACTGCGTTGTACACTCGGCCTTTAGTATGGAGTGAAACATCGCGTCGACGCCACAGGTGGCGAAGGTTAGCAAACGCTGCACCCGCTTTGCGAACACGATGTGAGATCTCGTCCTCGACACAACCTCCAGTGGAGATACAACTGCCAAGGTAAACAAAGCTGTCGACCAATTCAAGATTGACATCGCACACAGTTAGGTTTGGAAGAGAGCAACTCCAATCCTGGGTAAGTGTTTTACACTTGTTAGGCGCAAAGCACATGCCATACCTTTAAGCTTCAAGTGCCAGGCGGTCCAGGGTCATCTCCCAGAAGTGCGATGTCATCGGCATACTCTAGATCGGTCGCTCGCTCACCCTTACTTTACTTTTACTTTTGTGCGGCCGGCTCCACGGGTGGATTAGCCGGCTTCATTGATGTCTCGGATCGCACCAGCCCAGGCAACTCGATCGGAGGCGAGATCGTTGCAGATCGTGATCCAGTCTCGTTCCCACCCGCGAACTCCGTAGACGGTACGCAGACCCATTGAGACATCATCATGAAGTTTCTTGGGAGTAGTGTACAAGTGATGTCCCCAGCACCACTCGGTGTTTGTTCGAGTACACCTCTCTAGCCTTTGCACAGCCAAGTGCAACCTACAAGGCAGCAGGGAGTTGGCAGATAAACGCGCTGTGCGCCAGTTATCTACCTACGGGACTTCTCTCCGGATTTTTCCTCGGGGTTTCCTCCCGAAGCCTTTCCCGCAATCGGGTGACCCACAAGGCAGTGGGGGCTTGGGGTCAGGCAGAAGTTCAACACCTGTGCCCACCAGGCCAGCTAAAGCTTTTCTCAGGACATCGTCGATCGCGAAGTTAAAAAGGAACGGCGAGATAGGGCAGCCCTGCCGCACCCCACTGGAGATATTGAACGAGGACGACAATTGTCCGTACGCTCGAACCCTGCCCGAAGTTTGGTAATATAATGCTTTCAAGATCCAAACATACTTCTCGGGCAGACTACAAATGTTTAAAAAAGGCCGAAACCTTTTCTGAATCTGAGACTATCTGGGGTCCGTTTTCCGACTATACGTTACCAATCCAATCGCTCGTTTCGCCTTTGGATTGGACATAACTATAGTAGCGTTTCGGGCACTGCTTTATATCGCGTCCCAACCGTGATTCAAAGTCACGTTTTGCCTTGCGTTGGATTCCCACAGCCTTATTCCTGACCATTTTATACCTGGTCCAGAACCGTTGTGTCTTGAAAACTTTGTAAGTTTTCCAGACGGTCCCGCATTCTAATCACCCGTCGCATCGCTGGTGTCTTCTGTGTCTTGTTGCGTCGCTTAACCTGCACCAACGGAGCAAACCTATCTTGCAAAGTAGACGAACAGTGGTGTATAAGCTGCCAGTTTGTTGCTATATCATCACCTGGATTCCAAAGGTTGTCATAGCCTTGGGTAGCAGTGAGGATAAGCACCCACTGTTTATAAAATGCTCCCATATGGCATGCGTCTCAAATAGCCTCTGACAACCAAGTCCAGCTTCTGGCTTGCACGAGTGGCTCCCCGAGCGCGGCGGAACTGCGTCTACCAACAGGGCGAGCGCGAGTGGCTGGCGTCTGAAAACCAGTTTGCTTCGGGCAGATGGAGCGCTAGGATGGAGAGTTCAGACCACTTATTCCAGATACTACATGAATTTCGATACAGCACTGTGGCGACTGTCTCGCGATTTATTCTTAGTCATGCTCCTTCCTCAGCCGTAATACCTGAGAAGTCGGCACGTTTTTTGGTGCGCTGCTTAAGAGGGCCGAGTCGCCTTGCGCGGCCTGAAGTTCTACTGTACCTTAAAGGTTAGTAATCACGAGCTGTGGAAATTCAGCGTCAATCCGATGACCGAAATTCCCATCCACAGACTCGTCCGTGATTCCTATAGTTGATAAAGAACCATCCTTTTCTGAAGAACAGCGCATTCTGTTATAACTTACATCATAACGTGATTCCTTTAACCTTTCGGATTCCCTCTTGTCGTTGGTCACAACAACATGTTTGCCTTTACTGGATTCATTCAAGCCACTATAGCTTGCAAAGAACTGGCCACGATCAGACTGAAAGAAAAATTCAACTAAAATTGGTCTTGGAGGGTCACTTGACTTGAAAATAGAAATGGTAGTGAGACTCCAGCGTGTTTCAGCATGGAACTCACTACCGGTTGCCAATCAATTTAGCACGATGTTAGCCGCACAGCACAGAAATACTGCACGATTGCACATCCGTGCACATCCGTTAAGTCACTGAAGGACAAATTGCGTAGATTCGTTGGAACAACAACGGGATCATTGAACATTAGACACGCTTCAGTAATTGAAAGGGCTTCACGTTTTCTAGAAATGCGAGAGTTCCCCAGCAGGCGTAAAGTTTGGCCGGGATTAGGCGGGACAGCGCGTTCGCTTGACCAAAATCTTCGGAACGACGATATTGTATATCGAAATCGTATCCAAATAATGTGAGAGACCATCGTTGTAACTGGTTTGCCGGTATACTTTTTTCGAGCCGAATATCGAAATCAACTTAAAGTGACGGCCATAAATCAACTTGTGGAATCGTTTGACCGCGAAGATGAGAGCTAATGCTTCATTTTTGATTTGACCAAAGATACGTTCGGCTGGAGTCAATGATCGTGAAGCATGCATGATCGCCTTCTAGCTTCCATCAGAAAACCTTTGAAGAATTACAACACCCACACCATATCCAGATGCATTGGCTGCCACGACGATCGGCAGCTTAGAATCGTAGTGCGTCAGTAACATGTTTGATTTTAACAGTGATTTTAGCTTCATAAAAACTATTTCGCATTCTCGTGGCCAATTCCATGAGACATCTTTTTGAAAAAGTCGATTTATCGGTGAACGTACAGTGAGCAGTGAAGGCAGGAATGCACTGTAATAACTGATCAAACCAAGGAATGATCGCAGTGATGCAACATATTTTGGGGCCCGCATATGTTGGATTGATTGTATGTTGCCACGGTCAGGATGACGTCCACTTTGATCGAAAATGAAACCAAGGTATTTTATTGACTTCATGTAGAACTGGAATTTCTCTGGACGAAGGCGTAAACCACTTTCAGCGATCTGCTTCAACGTCTGGTTGGTGCGACCATCGAGTTAGTCGGAGAAAAAAGAACAGGAAATGGTAGTGAGACTCGAGCCTGTTTCAGCAGGCAGCTCACTACCTCTTGCCAATCAATTTAGCACGGTGTTAGCCTCACAGCACAAAGTACTACAGGATTGCACATCCGTGCACATCGACCGTAGGAGGCCAACAACAACGACAGTGACTAATAGCATAAAAGTTTTCAGTGGTAAGCTTTTGGTTAATTATTACTTGGGTTCTGCTCTGGTAAAATATAACAGTTAGTTAACTCAATTTCTACGAGGTAATCTGGTTCTATTTAATCCGAAAGTAGCTGGAATAGCAGGTGAAGCTACCTGCTCCATGATCTCACCTCACATTGTTCGGACACTGCATGCAAACAACATAACCGTTTTCAAGTTTCGCTTGTATGCTACTCTTAAATAAAGTTGGGACATCCAACCTGTGTGTCCATACACATGTAGATAGGGTTTAAACCCATTATCATGGACGAAAATACTCATTTGCATGCCATTCAATCACACACCCCGCACGGCCGGTTCCGTGCTGTTTGCACGCATCAGGCAGGGACAGTAGGATCAGGATGCGCATGCGATCGGAACAGTAGAACAATGGAAAACAAATTGCGCTTGTATGCCACTGTTGGATAACGTTTGTACGACGAACCTGTTCAATAACATCTGTCCAAACACATGTAGATAGGGTTTAAACCCATGATTATGAACAAAAATGTTCATTTGCATGCATTTCCATCGTGGTGTGTGTATGTGATGGTTGCACGGATGTGCAATCGTGCAGTACTTTGTGCTGTGCGGCTAACACCGCGCTAAATTGATTGGCCAGAGGTAGTAAGCTGCATGCTGAAACAGGCTGGAGTCTCACTACCATTTCCTGTTCTTTTTTCTTCCTCGTATCTGTCTAGGCCTGGGCAACCTGACAGTGTCTTAGCCCATGTGCAGTCTCTGACTGTGCGGCACTTTGCCTGGATCAGGCTTGTGTTTTCATGCCATGCCATGTGTGATAGAAATAATACTTAAGCTTGATTAAAATCATTCACAAGTTTTCATTTCATAGCCCCTTTCCATCGCATCTGATGCATTCGATAATCTTATTTTCTTTCTATAGACGACCGACGCCCAAAATCGCGCGACCGCTATCGCGAACGCAATGATCATTTCAGCCGTGACCGAAAACATGATCATAAGGGCGAAGTACAACACAGTCGTGATAATGGATATCGGGATCGGGAAGATTATCACCGACGTACTCGAGACTACGATGATCGGGATGAACGATTGAGGCGAGAACGAAAGCCGAGACACGGTCGGCGTGAAGAACGATATCGGTCGCGATCTCATTCACGATCCCGATCGCGTAGCTCCAAAGATGCAGGCTCCAATTCCGAATCCGAGGCAGTTGCTGACAAACCGGTTCAAGGTTTGTATTCCATTCGTTCCTTCATATTCTCATAGAACCCAGTGAACCTTTGACGGAGGAGCAAGAAGACATGATGCGCGTGCTCGGTTTTTGCAATTTCGACACAACCAAGGGAAAGCATGTCGTAGGCAATTCTATCTACGTGGCAAATATAACAAAACAACGCAAGTATAGGCAGTACATGAATCGCCGTGGTGGTTTTAATCGTCCGCTTGATCGTGTGGCATAATTTACTTGTGTTCTCTTTCCTCATATACTGTTTGTCATTGTAAATAAAAAATGTTTTAGTAAACTTTTCTCCTTGTTCTCTACACAACCTTCAACTTTTTGATGTTGAGGTTTCCACCATGTCGTTTTTGTCAGAACCAGAATTTCGATAATCTTTTTTTCAATTTATTTTGTTTACTGCCAAGTACATCTGGTGCAGGATCTGCCTAGGCTGACATACTTTAACGAAAATATTGATCATTTTTGTTGAGTGCTTTTACTCACTTACTTAATACCATCAAATATTGTTCCAGTGTTCAACTTTCATACCAACAATAGCTTAGTTCAAATTTTGGTCACTATTCACCGATTCATCAATATGAGCCAATGCAGAATCTCGTATTGGTTTATGGTTTGGTTTCCAAGGAATGTAATAATCTGATCTATGTTTGATGTATGCTTCGCCTCTTTGTTCACTCACGGTTACCCGAAAAGAACGACTGTGCCCGATTGTTTCCTATCCACGGCTAGTCTGATCTGAAATCCGACGCAAACTAGGACAGTTGTTCATGAACAAATTTCTTCAATAAAGATGATGAATTGCATCCGAACAAGGCAGATATTATACGTCTAAACAAAGGACGGTGCTGTTCAAACCCTTTTCAGAACTACTCCGATTCGTAGAGTCGGGAATTTTCCAGAATCAAAATTACAGGTTCACTTTCAAACAGTCCAAAGTATTAATTGCCACACTAGCAGTAAGCTGCTTGGAATATCAAGTGTTTTGCTTCACATGTCTGTACCCCAGCCCAGTGTGTGTACACATTAATTTTCATTGTCTGACTCGTAATCAATGTAGATATGTTCGCGTGTATTTTATGCTGGTCAACGTTCGGTACTTGCGATCAGCATTATACTCAAGCTTGGTGTAACAATAACGTGATACTGATGTTTCGGTTGTTAGATAGTGTTTGGTTCCCAGGTGCGTTTTGTGAATTTGTGTCACCTTGCCTGGCTCCTGGTTCGTGATTTCATACAATTCCGTTAGTTGGGTTTGCATTAACATGAGAACCAGATTAGCAGGCTTTTTAAATTGTCGCTTGAGTATCTACAGCTAAATCTATTTGTTTTGTCAACCTTTCTGTCCTCATTTGCATTCCTTCTCACCTTCTGTCTTGTCATTCATCTTGGGGAGATCAGCAGAGTCATGTCCAATACGCAGTCGTGCTTAGTGGCGTCTGCTGGATTTGAAACGCGTCCCTCGAATACATTCGTCGTACAATTTAGTTTCAGTGCCAGTCGAAAATAAAACCACTTGAATGCAATTCCTGTGAAACAGGTTGCTTTACAATTCATTCAAATTAAATTGATTTAGCCTTTTAAAGACATGTAGCAGATCATTCCAACTCACGTACTTATTTCTCAAAAATGATTTACCTTTTCCTACGTGTTAGGACGGCGCCCCCTGTCATATAGACAGTGAACGAACTATCGATTAATCATCAATTAATATCGATGGTGAGTTCAAATTATGATTTTCGCTCACTGTGATATTCACACCTTCGCTCACTTGTGATACTCTTGGCATTCGGTAAATAGACGAGTTGAGTGACGGTTGTATTCTCTCTGACCACACGGGCTGGACCAACAATAGTGCAGTACAGACATAACACTACGGTAATTAAATCACCTTTGAGTATACAGTTGGGTTGTGGGTGATATCATTTTCCAGCGTCCATTTGGTGCAGAACACCGCTAGAAGCCTACTAGACCGCACGAATTACGCTCAGCTCCAACTATGCTTCAAACTTTTTGTCGTTCTTAGGCTTGATTGTGCCATTCTCTTTGAAAACCAGACGTAGTTTATTATTGTTTGTGTTGTGTGCCCCTGCATTTGATCGCAGACAACAAGTCCTCAGATTTACCAGCTATGATGAAGGGTATCCGGAAGTAATTTATCCCAATGGCTCATCCGTATTTCGTCATTTTTGTTGTTGGTTTTCACGGATGTGCAATCGTACTTCGCACTTCTCTGCTGTGCAACGAACACCGTGCTAAATTGATTTGCCATCGGTAGTGAGCTGCATGCGAATACACACTGAAGTCTCACTGCCATTGCTATTTTTCTTTCCCATATCTATCTAAACCTGGGCAACCTGACAGTATCTTAGTTCACGTGCTGCCTTTGACTGTGTGGCACTTTGCCTAGATCAAGCTTGCGTTTTCATACATGCATACATACTATCGGTCAACGCTCTGATTAATTTTTTATGTTAACGCTTCTGGTATTTTGCCAATATATTGTTACATATTTGTCAGATTCTGGTACCCAATTTCACTGTTCCTATTTTTTTACTCGTTTATTCAACTACCGTATAGTAATAAGTGTAAGCCAGTCAACCGTAAGTATTTGTTTAGTTGTTGCTACAATGATACCGTTGGTCTGTATTTTTCTTATATTATATAGTCCTCAATTTCATTTGATATTTCAGTTGCTTGAATGATTGAGAATCCATACAACCATCTATTCCATCTAACGCCTTCCTCCAAGCTTTTTCAAAATTTAGTGTTTTGTTTACGCTCACACCAAACTACCGTTTTCAATATGTTGACCCTCGTCAGATGGTCACAACGAGATTGGGTTTATTGCGGCTTGAAACCACTGGTGAGTAAGGTGCACGTGACGAACCACGGAGTTCAACCTCCAATTTAATGCAGTTCTGCTTCAATCCGTTTAACTGTTTATATAAGACACTAAAACATCACTGCCGAATTCAGGTTGTTTATAATGCAAAGAAATTTGAGTGGAATCGGTTAGAGTAGTTTTTGGGTAACGTTTCACATCTGACACAGAAGCTTCGAAGCTTCTAATCGATTGCAGACAGCAAGATGGCGTTCATTGAGCCTTGAAACAAGGAAAGGATCGTAAACAAAGTTTTTTACTTTGAAAACTTGTTCTCAACCGAACAATATTCGACTTACGAAGTCTGGCATTACCAAACTGTGAAACGTGCCTTAGCCTACAGATAGCTGACATCAACTTATTCATTCTCTTTTATGCTTTTTACGACTATCGCGTGGTGATGAGTATTGATCGTAAGTAGCGCTCTCAAGCTTTTCTGAAATCGTGTCACAAGTCGTGTTTATTGGAAGTGTGTGGTATGTGCTTTTCGCTCATTATTTGACAACGATTTCCATTTGTATGCGGCCGATAGCAGTTTCTTTTCAAATAGTAGTTCCATTGAGAATTATTACCCATCGTCCTTGCGAACTTCCAGAATAATGGCACCATCGCTTTGCACTATCTACGAATGGATTATGTTTTATAGTGCTCATGTCCACCACGTTAACCTGCCTGCAAATCCTGACATTTTTATCACTAGCCGAAGTCTTCCGCGAAATTTTGATCGGATGCCATTGTCCCGTTGATAATGCGTATACCTGCCTGGTTGATGAGACGAAACAACCATGTAATACCACTTGCTTGCTAGTTTGAGATATTACGTTTCGTTAGATGTATAACTCGGGAAGTGTCTAACTGATGTTTTATTTGGTTCGGGGTATTCGTTTGCCAAAGCCCCATCAACATCTAGATGAAAACCTTGCAAGCTGTAAAAGTAAACCGTATTGCTTTTCCATGTTCTAATTTTTCAACAGCATAGATCATGCGTAGGTGCTGAGTATTTGAGGAACACAGCACATTGGTCTTTCGTAAGCTTCTGGTGCGCCTGACCAGAAATCACTCTGTTTCTGTGATTGAACATCGTGGTTCGTTGTCATCATCATCATCACAGACAGCATTACACCGGTAGCACATACCGAATGCTTAACTGCCACACAACCATGAAAAAGTAAAATCCTAAAAGATGGGGAAGGGTGGGACTTAAATAGCTAAGGGTTCTATAGAAAAGTAAGCACAAACAAATTGGGAAGAGGTGCCTACAACTCGAACGGAACATACATTCAAACAAGTTTCGTGAACGAGTAGATCGACATCAGCACGGCAGCTTTCTTGCGGCTTTTACTGTCATGCATCATAACAAGCTTTTCGTCCTACCCGCTTGACACAACAGGTTAAGCAAACACTCCAAAGATGCTTGGTATAAAGCCCTGCCATTGAACACGGTTTCGGGACATATCCGCTGAAGCGTAACATAGCCATTTCAATGTCTGACGCGAGGACCCCAGCTAGGAAGACCGCGGGCGGCGACTTTGGAAAGCTACTGTAGTTGTTTAACTGCTATGGCCATTGACGGTTTGGCCACCCCGAGTTTTTACGCAATCGGATGTGCGTCGCAAAAAGAATCCGTTTCAGAAGTCGGTGGTCCGGCATCCGTAAAACGTGACCCAACCAGTGTAACCTATGCAGTTTGATCTGCTTCTCTATATCAACATTACTACCGATCAACTTATTTCGGAGAACATCGTTGCGAATGCGTTTGCAACAGCTAACTCCTAGCATGTTGCGGAGATACCGGTTGTCAAATACTTAGAGACGCCGAATGTGTTCTTTACGTAAGGTCCAGGTTTCGCACCCATACAGTAACACAGCCCGAACTGTCGCTTTATAGACTCTACCCTTGAGTAACAAAGACAGTTCTTTCTGACGCCAGAAGTGACCTAGTTTGCGGAATGCTACGGTCGCTTTAGAAATGCGTGCCGAGACCTCGTCATCTAACGATGCAGAATTGTTGATACAGCTACCGAGATACGTAAAACGATCTACGACTTCAAGCGCCTGATTGTCAAGTAATAAAGTGCTGTTTGATAAGTCGATGTCCTGCAGCAGAGCACTACACTTAGAGGGTGCAAAACGCATTCCAAATGCGTGCACAATACTAGCTAGCTTGTTAAGTACCGCCTGTGCATCTGTGTACGAGTCGAAGAGCAGAACTATATCATCAGCATAGTCCAAGTCGAGAAGCTTGCCGCCTGGCATTATGTGAACTCCGAAAGATGGGTTCGTTGTACGAATGTGAGCAACACACAACACGGGAACATTTGATCATTTAAATAGTCGTATCTTTTGTCTATACTACTAATTAGTAGCAAATTCTCATGATATGTTTCTGGTGGATCACGTACCGCTTAGCCAGAATGTGTAATCTTTGTTGCGATTGAGTTAAGTGTCGATTATGATGCTGCTGTATTTTGATTTTTGACTCCCGATTGATTTTTCATTATTATCAAAATATCTCGTCAATAAAATCCCTCATTTGGCACACCGATTACATTCCTATCGACATCATTTCGTCGCGCTGCTTTTTGATCACTGTGTACAAGAACCCACCTTTTGTTATCTGTCGTCATAATAGCAATTGATCCGGCGAGCTAATACCCACTTCATGAATTTCGACTTTAAACCTACTAATGAATAGGATTGGTACGAATAGCCCTGTCCAGTCACAGAAGCGCAGAACTCACAGGTAAATCGGTAAAACACAGAAGCTCGAGTAAAATTTCATGCTTTCACGGTTTCTCATCTCCTACCTCACAACCAGTAAGTTAAGTTTTCGCGTAACTTGATACAGTTAAAAAATGGAAAACAAAATTCCACCGTGAAGCTATTCTTTCTATGACAGCGATATAACCAACCTGTTAAATCACATCAAAACGAAATGCACATATGAGTGTGATTGAGTTTGAGGCCTACTGACTACGTGCTTATCACTAGTTATAGTAGCTCAACGTGATTCGACTGCTCTATCTTCCCACATTAAAAGTGATGCCACTGTCCTTAGTTATTTTCTCTATTTGAGTCATGCAGATATGCTGCATAATTGCTTGACTAGATTGCGGACACATCATCTTGCTGCTGGTATGCAACTTTTTGTTGCCGTTTACAGGAATGTCTGTTGTGCGTTTCGCTTCGTGATGACTATTTGCACGTGTCTGTGGCGTGGCCGCCTAACCGTCGCTTGTGTGCGGTTTATTCTTATTGACATCTGTGATTTCTTAAGTTCCCCTTTCTCCTTGTAGTTGTATTTCTATTACGATTGTACTAGAGTCAAGTATGGTTATCTGTTATGGATTTAATTCAATATTAGGTGATGACGATGATGACACGCTTGTAGTTAGCTTCTCGTTCGAATAAAACCTCATCAAGCACTCAGTTAATCATATTCTGTCCAGTGGATCGAGAGAGTTACCTGCGTTAATTTCTTGCATACAGCTTTCATTTTCTTCTGTCATGCAATAATAACACACCTTGTGTTAACCTGCGGATGGGCGATGACAGAAAAGAACGACAGAAATTGTTGGCGATTTGATATTTGTAAATTTGGCAAATAGCCTTGTTTCCAATAACCTCCAAGTGCTATCTATCTCATTTGTTCCGTATTCCCCTGAACCCTTTCATATTCTTCATCATATTTGATGCGTGCATTGTTGCTTTTGATGCCCTCCGTCGGTCGATGTCGACCGTGGATGTTAATGGCAAGCGCACATTTATTTCATACTCTACCTTGGCTAACATGTCTATATAGCCCGATTCGGGAGTTAAATTTCTCCAGAAAAATTCACAACAGTAAGCAGTACTCATTCAATCGTTGACGTTTGCATGCTGTTGATGTAATCTTTGTTCGGTAGCCGAAAGCTGAACATGATATTCCATTGCATCAATACAACGCTTTGTATTATGCCGCCAACGTATACGATCAAGAGCAAGTTCCTCCAGCTCGTAAGGTCAATACATATGGTATGAAAGCACAAGCCTGATCCAGGCAAATTGCCGCACAGTCAGAGACTGCACGTGGGCTAAGATAATATCCGGTTGCCCAGGCTTACATAGACCTTTCATATCTCTTTTGCAAACGTATTTGTACCGCAAGTATAGTGTGGTCTACCAGAAGGTTGACTCTGTTTCCCACTCCCCGTTGAGTAGATCGTTTAGAATACAACCATTTTTCATTTTATAAACAGCTTCGGTCTAAAGGCAGCGTAGCTGACGCTTTGCAGTAGAACGGACATATTCTGTATACCAGCTTCGAAGAGCATTTTTACATTTGTTACTCTGTCCATCCACGATATGTTTAAGATACGACGGATGCTTCGTAGATGGAAAGCATTCAGCTTCCGTACGTATTTTGCGTGGACGGTCCAGATAGGGTCGTGAATAACATGAATATCAGCTCTTAACTTCACTAGATAGCCAAAGTGTAGTGTTGCTCACATCTCCCGCACAACAACGTGCTTTGGTCGTTTCTAAGCGTCTTGAGCGCTTGATCAAGAATCTCTTTGTGATTCTGTATTTGAATACCGTGGTTTGTTGTACAAACCCTATTTAACAGTGGCATTCAAGTATAACTTTGTTTACTGGATAAACTGTTACTGTTTGCCCGTTTCAGCAATGACCTCACCCACAGTCATTGTGCAAGGTGATCGTATTGCCACTAGCACATCCTTCTCCATATGTTGCCGTCTATTCGAGATGGTGGAGAGCAAACACGGAACAACAAACAAAAAGCGAACGCTATCGAATTTCATTCAACTCTGGGCCGAACAATATCTACGTCTCCCGAATGCAATCAATCATAGCGGATTCGCCAGGGCCACGTTCTTCCCTTTATTGCGGCTTTTTGTACCACAATTTGATCGAACCAGACCGGCCTATGGTCTTCGTCAACATTCACTGGCTCGACTTTATATCAAAGCATACGGCATGGCCCCCGGTGGACCTTTGGCTAAATTTCTTGACAAGCCGTCGACGATCGACAAGTCAACAGATTTCGCCGAGGTCGTGTTCCGCGCTATCCGCAATCGTTGCGAGACTGTTGGGAAGCTTTCTTTAAAGGTACCTCATACGGCATTTGCAATGAAATATGAATATTCTTTTGTCAAATATCCGCGTTGCTCGTCAAACCGCACCATGCGGTCTTGTGGCTATGCATAATTCAGGCACAGTGCCGCACAGTCATGGACTGCACGTAGGCTAAGATATTGCCAGCTTGCCCAAACCAAGACAGATATTAGAAAAAGGAAACTGCAGCGTGTTATCGCATGCAGCATAGTACCATTGAAAAATCAATTTAGTGAGTTTTCGCTGCGCGATACAGAAGTAAACGTAAGCGGTATTCCGGTTTCTCAGTTTCCGATACCTCCAACCTTTTTGGAATCTTCAGATTGTGTGGCGTTGGTTTAGCTCTCTTAATTAGTATGAAATTACGAAATTATTAGCGACAGCGAGACATCAGCGAAATCTCTATGTACGTTGTTACAAGCGATCATGTGTTGATCCCCATACGGCGAAATCCGCTCTCAATATTGACAATCTGTCGTGCACATCACCCACCAGTTGGTCTGGGCTTATTTATCTATGGGTTCTGTAGCTGCCTATCACCGGCCCTTCCACATTTTATTTCAATTTTCTTTCTGTCATGGTCATATATCAGTTGAGCATTCGGTACTTGCTACCGATGTAATGCTTTCCAATTTGTTGTTGTTGTAATAAGTAGGATGAAGAGTATCACGGCGTTGCTTATCCTGCAGTCGTCATACTTCTGCGTTGTTCTATTACCTACTCGCATTGGTTCGATGGATTCGCTTTACTTTATGTGACCTCCATCCATTATTTGCCGCACTTACACAACCAGGTAGCGTTTCCCCACATCAATTTGCCTGTCTCGCATCAATGCGTACCACCCGTTTGCCAAAAAGCATCCAGGTATTTTATCAGTTTTCACTATGGGAATTCCGGATAGGGGAGAGAGTCCGATATTGGCGCTGATGCAAGGACCTTTGTAATCAATGCCATACTGCTAACTTGCTACTCCACATCACCATTCATTATAAATGGCTGCACACGTGCTGTTGGTTGTTTCCAAACGGCACAGCCGTGGATGCTTGTTACATTGTACCAGAGCAGAATCCAAGTAATAATTACCCAAATGGTTAACTCTGACAAATTTTATACTATTCGTAACTATTGACTAACTAGACCCAACCCTAAGCGTAGTAAAAACAAAGGCAGACCTTTCAGGCAATGAGCTTTTACCGTCTCTGACCAAAAGGCCGATTAGGTTGCGTGTAGTCTGTTTTTATACTCTGTTTCTTGCGAAAACACAATGACCGATAAATAGGCCAATCAGAATCGAGAATCGGAAATTCAAATGGTTTCAAAAGATATAATGAGTTTTTGAGGAATATTATGATACTCCCCCAACAGTACTGCTTCTGAACAATGTATGGAACCTATCAGTCTCCTGAACAATGCCGTCAACACATGCAGGTACGAAAGATGGCATTGATAATCATTACGATTCCATGCCATAGACGGTCAAATTCAAACCGTTTACGATCGCGCCACTCCTGCCTATTGAGCGCAAACATTAGAAAGTCCACTTGGGTGTGTCGATGTGATTTGTGAATCATGCAAATGCCTTTCTTTAGAAGATCATTTTCCCGGTTTCAC
Organism: Atriophallophorus winterbourni; assembly: GCA_013407085.1. Lineage (NCBI taxonomy): Eukaryota > Metazoa > Platyhelminthes > Trematoda > Plagiorchiida > Microphallidae > Atriophallophorus > Atriophallophorus winterbourni. The sequence goes on from JACCGJ010000908.1 coordinate 26,303, forward strand.
TCCCATCGTTATTTTCATCAAAATATGTTATAATTTACAAAAGAATACATTTTACGCATTATATACATTTTCCGTCACTTTCATAGGAAATTAACGACCTTCTTGATAAATTGGCTGGTGCATCAAATCACGAAGCGCGTTTAACTGCATTCCGTGATTTCGTGCGTTCCGGAACCGCGCTGGAGCACAAATGGATCGTCCGTTTGATCGACAGACGGCATAACATGTGCGGTCTAAGTGGGAATAGCGTGTTACAGTGTTTGCACCCGGCCGCGATCTTTTACTGGGATGTCACACAGGTATGCAGAAAGTGATTGGTCGAGATTTTTCTGAGTTCCATCATTATCATCATCACCATCCTCATTAAAAATTATCCTCGTTCTCGACTTCACAGCGTCAAACCAATCGAGACAAAGTACCTACCAGTAAATGCTGCACATTTATCGCGTTATTAGTTTTCGACAACGCTTTAATCGCTGTAATCCCTACTTCTCTCATTTACGTTATACAATATGTCAAACCGCGATTATACACGTAACAACATTGCTTGTAATCTTCTCGAGTTTGGGCTATATTCATACGAAAAATGAAATCGATTTGCTTCGCTTTGTGCCTGTTGTTCTCATACGCGTTTTCACACAACAACTCGTTTATGGAACGAGAGGGAACGTAGCAAAGTACTTATCTTGCACACGCAATAAATTCCGCATCCCTGTCACTTACATATGAACCTACTTGCGAAGATTATTGTATTCGAGTCATACACTTATCTGAATTTACTCGTTGTCTTTGTTTGCACCAATGAACCGCTGGAAAACGGCTACTTCGCCAAACGCAAATCTCAGTCTGACAAATGTTCTCACGCTTTTTGTACGCGAATGAGAGTTAGTGCTCGAACCAGCCAATGAACACCGAACACCATTCTCATGTCAAGCACTTCATATTCTTTGCTACATCCACATATTTTTTCTAGCTCCATCATTGATTGAGCGCTCACTGTGAAATAACGCATCATCAGTTTGTCCACTATCTGTTTCGTAATGTATTCTGCGTCCCTTCCCAAATTGTTGCAACGCTTCTCCTCCTCCAGGATTTACTTGCTTTGTGCGACCGCATCGCGCAAATCCCAATCGATGCCCCTCTCCCGAGCTTGTCGACTCTCGTCACCATCCGATTATTCACCCCGTTTCGTCCTATGCTCTGTGAAAGAGTGAACAGTCCAGAAATGTTGTGTCAAGCGGCGACACGTTTGGCCTCATCGCATCAAACTGTCCAACTGCTCTTGGAAGGCAAGTATGACGGTGAGAGGATTCAGGTGGGGTTTTTCGTTTCTATCGTCCAGAATTTCTGAATTCATACCCATCATTTCTGGTATCCTTAGGTCCGCTAAGCGCAAATATCATATACTCTCGAGTCTGTTTGCTTATTTTGGGGTATAATAAATGGTTCACATCTAGATTCATTTTATACCTCGCTCACAAACAAGCTTACTTTTTCCTCAAACTTTATCGGCGCCTTGCGAAAGAGTTTTCAAAGTTCGAATCAACTGGCTCACTATGCAGAATTAATTTCATTGCTACAAAATATTCATTTGCATGCTTTTTCGTCACACACCCCACGACAGGTTTCGTGCTGTTTGCACTCATCAGGTAGGGACAGTAAGATCAGGATCCGCATGCGCTTGAATGGTGTGCTAAATGCATATTTTCGTGTTCGAGTAACTCCATTGGGCTTTAGCAAATGGTTTAGGGATTATTTTCAGTATGCAAGATTTTGAATGCCATCAGGCGGTCACTCTGTATCCGTCGTTGGGTAATATCGTGTAGATTTCGTTTTGACATTGGCTCTTTGAAAGGCAGATTTCTGTAACAGGAGACCATCTTTGTTGCACGATGATCAATCCTGTCAAGTAGTTCAATATCATTCCTCAGCCATAGTGCCCAGTCTTGAATCGATAACAGGACGTACATACATATTAATTAACCGGGGTAAGGTTTCGGGCTCGAAAATCCTGAATATTCGTTTTAGAAGAAGAAGAAAATGACTTTATTCGTGTACACGAATTTTCAGCAAATACATTAATTTCTCCACAAAATACAAATATGATAAAATGTTTAAAATGCAGCACAATGAAATGATACTTGTGATAATAAAGTGTCAGGTTGCCATAAGCTAGACAAATGTGAGGGGAATTAGAAAAATAAAAATTGGAAAATAACTGGGACATCTCAGCGTCATTTAAAAAATTGTCAAGCGCTTCTTTAACTCTATAACAGCTTTCGACTGATGAACCATGTATCGAGCCAACTATGGAACAAAAGAGTTTCTAAATTTATTAGTTCTCGAATAGGAAATAACATAGTAACTTCGGGTGGAGGAAAATGATTCACAAGAAGTAAGGCTTTTGTTCAGTGGATGTCAACAATCAGAAGAAATAGTTGCGATGAACCTGTTGCATTCACGAAAGTGACGATCAACAATAGGGCCTCGAATGTCATCCGCTGGAAGATAACTCAATCTTGAGATGAGCTTAATACTTCTTCTGATCATCATAAAATCCTTTTCCAAAAGGCCACGAAAAATTACGGGGGAAGCGCATAGAATGACATTTGGCGCACCCTTATGAATTGATTTGTTACTTGTTTGGTCCAGCTAAGATTGTCAGATATTGTTAAGCCAAGATACTTGAAACTGTAACATCTTACGAACACAGAGCCGCTAAACGAAACACGAGGAATTTCATCATGACGGGCTAAATAAGGCTGTCCAGTCGTGTTGAAAAATACCATCTCGTTGCATTTTAAGGGATTCAAAGATAAACCAAACGTGGATGACCATTTACCAATGTTCGTAACCACTGATTCTAAAACATGTTGCTCGATCCGAAGATTATGATTCAATGCAACGGCAGCGTCATCAGCGTATTTAATAGTAAGTGTCGAAGGGTCACAAGGAAGATCAGAAATGTAAAGGGAAAATAAGAATGGGGACAACATTGCACCCTGAAGGACACCACGCGCAATCGGTATTTCACGGGAGTCATTTCCCTTCACAACTATATATTGGAGACGACACTCAAAGTAGGATGCAATCCAATGAAGGATATTTGTTGTAACGCCACGGTCAAATAATTTTTGCAATAAAGAGTTTCTTAGAACACTGTTGAAAGCATTTGTATAATCCAGAAAACAAATTTGTACGGCTTTCGATTTACTATCTAGAGAACGTGTGATATAATCCGTGAGCAAAGCGACAGCATCAACTGTTGATCGATTTTTACGGTAAGCGAACTGAGAAGCATCGTGTACCTGAGAGCTGGATGCAGTTCTTCGTAGTACAATGCTTTCAAATGCTTTAAGCAACTGCGAGGTGCATGCTATCGGGCAGTGTTTACCAGGATCTTTTTTGGGATCGGGGTTATACAGACAGATTTCCAGCAATCAGGCATAATTGCTCTTTCCATGCAACGATTGAAAATGGATGTGATGAGGCATGAAAGTTATCTAGCACATTCCTTTAGTACAATGGGCGAGAGTTTGTCTGGTCCCGCAGTCTTTAAACGTGAGACAGCTGAAAGTGCGCAAAAGACCTCGGATACGTTAGTAAAGGGTGAATTGGAAAACGAGGATGGGGGTAAAATAAAGTTCCGTGCACAGACATTATCCGTTATGTAGGGCACAAAAGATTCGTTCAAGGAATTAATATCAAAAATAGATTGGGATTTCTTTTAATTCTTTCCGCAAATTTGTTTTAGCGCACGCCATAGGTGACGACTGTCTTTCGTTCCCAGAAGCGTTTTCGTGTACAGCTTTTCAAGACGTCGAATTTCGAACTTGATTGACTGAGAAAGATGCGCAACAGTGTTACGATCATGTATTTTAAAAGCTTTCTCTTTTAATCTTCCTAGGCGCTTTAGGTGGGCAGAGGACAGAGGACAACAGATTTCAAAACAATAATTAAGATAGGATGTCAGAACATCACATTCTATGGAGACATCATTTTCATGAAGAATATTGAAATCAGTGGTAGAGAGCATGTCCTTCAGGGCTGAAATATTGTCAGGTTGACAAGCTCTAGAAGTCACCTTTTTGCCATTACTGCGGGTGAGGTATCTATACCCACTGCTTCCATAAATTTTAGGGAGAAGTTTGATAATACAATGGTCAGAATTACCAACTGGAGCAAATTTGCGGCAGTGAAACAAATGGGGTGCGTTTGTTCGGGAAAAATCCAAAAATGCGTCACCTCGAGTTGAGAAATGCACAATATTTTTGATAGACGATAGGGAAAACATAGATAAATTACAGTCATTGAGGTCACCAACTAAAAGAAGCAAAGAATTATGAAAAGGAGTAAGTTTTATTAAGAGTTCATCAATGAATGCGTTTAAAACGTAGATTGACAATTGGTGATAACATGAGCATTTATCAAAATAAGAGATTGAAAATTTGCAAGATGACGGGGTTTGCATTCAACAGCCAGGCAGGATATCTCGAGCTTATCAAAAGTGAAAATCTGTTTGCAGTACGAACATCAGTCAGTTTGAATATAAGTAATAACTCCGCCACCACGATTCACCGAGGGACAGGTTCGGTCAAATCGAAAACAGCAGAATCCTTCAATGGAAACCAACTCATTTTCTTTTGCCGAATGAAGCCAGGTTTCTTGAAATATGTTAATCCCAGTATGCTTTGAAATTTTCGAAGTGAGTAGTTGTGAAATTTCACCGTACTTGGACCACAAGGAACAAACGTTCGATGATAAAATACAAGGTAAGGGCATTCTCGAAATGGCATGATGTCGGCGAAAGGCGACTTGCCAACCTGCACGATGTTTCTTCTGCTTTGTTAATGTTTGCTTCAATATATTATCCAATTTTTGTCGAATACTAAAGCCAAAGTTTTTTATGTCAGAATTCTCACTATAAAACACGGCATCGCGTAATTGTTTTAAAATGTGCGCGTTAAAACTCGACATTTGTTGATGCGAAAACGTGACGAATTAAGAAAATGTTAGCGATTGAACGTATCAAAAAATGACGAAAAATAATGTGGAGCAAGAAATGATTGTGCACGGCCGATTTGGAGGCCCCGCGCCTACCAAGCTGATACGTGTTGTAGTGAGATTTTCCAAGCCGCATCATATTTCGCGGGGCCTTCAAATCAACCGTGCACAACATTAATTTCTCCACAATTTTTCGTCCTTTTTAGTAAATTCTAACGCTATCTGCTTCTAAATTTATGAAGTTTTCGTATCAACGAAGGACAATTTTTGTCCCGCACAGTTTAAAACAATTACGCGATACGGAGTTTTACAGCGAAAGTTCTGAAATACAAAAGTTCGCTGACGGCATCCGGCAAAAACTTAATCATATATTGAAGCAATCTCTGAAAAAGAATAAAAGAAACATCGTGTAGGCTGGCAAGTCGCACTTCGCCGGCGTCAGGCTATT